>CAKAKR010002721.1:0-22017 GCA_916700685.1 Adelosebastes latens | reverse complement strand
GTGGGTAGCGCCCAAGAAAAATTTGCCAAAATGCTCTGCCAATGGTAAACAGTGTATTGTCATAAGGCTACCAGGAAGCCTGCAATGACTGCCCTTCACCGTCAGGCCCGTTTGCGCTGGTGTCGACAACACAGACAATGGAACCTGAACATGTGGGGGAATGTCATGTTCAGTGATGAGTCCAGGTTCAGGTCCAGGTGGAGTAACAGCTTTTGGTAGGGGCAGTGTCATGGTGGGTGGCGGCATCTCCCTCACTGGCAAAACAAGGCTTGTCATCATTGAAGGCCATCTCAATGCAGTGAGATATCGGGATGAGATTCTGCAGCCAGTGGCGATCCCATATCTCCACAATCTGGGACCTAACTTCATCCTCCAAGATGACAACGCTCGCCCCCACAGAGCCAGGGTTATCACAGACTTAATCGACAGAGAAATAATCGACCAAACACAAGTTTCCGAACTTTCTTTTTCCAGTATAGTTTGAATTTCGTGACTATTTCACGAACTGCCGTGAGACTGTGTTGGCAAGTAGTGCAAAATTAAATGAAACATATACTGTAAATATAAGGATCTGGATCAAGAAAACAAAGGAAAATAAGGTTTTTCAGCTCATTTATTTTCCTTAAATTAGACATGCATCAATCAGTCAAGTGCAAAAATATCTAATTTTAATTTTAAACAAAACTACAACTTCTTTAGGTTTAGGCAAAAAAAAAAACACTTGGTTAGGTTTAGGGAAAAACATCATGTTTATGGTTAAAATTACTATGAACACAAAGACAGCTACACCTTGTTGGTTTCACACGGTGATGCGTACTCCAATCTCCTGGGTGAAAGTAATTACTACAGTTGCTAGAGATCGCTGTCGTGTTCTTTTATACCTTCTTTCGGTGATCTACCATGTGAATAGATGATAAAACCTACTAGTGGGTGTAGAAGGCCCCTATTGACCTACATCTATGAGGCTGATAGCCACTGATAAAGCCTTTTTATATTATATAATACGCTATTATATAGCCTGACAACAGTCTAATCGGCTGAAATATTTCAAATGGCAAATTCTGTCTTATTTAACTCACAAATGTGATGTTGTGTCTGCTGGTCCTGACTGACCCCGTAATTCCTTCTGAATCAAACAAGAGGTCTAAATCTGCAGGAAGTTTCCTCATTCCCCGGCGTAAATCCCTTTAGGCTACAAAGCAGCTTAAACTGAGGAAAACTGACAGAAACCCGCAGAACCAGTTTGAGCAAAGTGGTAATAAATAAGACTTTCTAACATCTGCAGACAATGATTCTGCCTTTTACATCTTAACTTTACAGCTCGTAATAAAAGCTTACGTAGAGAAAAACCACTAAAAGGAAGAAGCAGATTCTATTCGACTCTATTCAAGTTAGGAGCTCTGTTGGAGTTCTGGGGTTAGCAGGTTCAGCAGACTGAGGGATTAGAGAAGTAGCCCATGTGTGTGTGCGTGAGTGTGTGTGTGTGTGTGTGTGTGTGTGTGTGTGTGTGTGTGTGTGTGTGTGTGTGTGCTCATCGACACGGGGTCACGGGGTCAAACATGCGGGTGTGTCTAGACATGTCCATGTGTGCTTGCATGCTGTGTGTGTGTGTGTGTGTGTGTGTGTGTGTGTGTGTGTTTGTATTTCTGTCTTTGTGAGGACCAGTATGAGTTGTGAATGAATGAGGACGTTTTTCTGGTCCTCACACTTCTTCAAACAGAGATTTGAGGGTTTAAAGGGTCCATTATTTATTTATTTATTTGTTTAGGTTTTTATATCCTATCCCATTCTGTAGCTTCCAGTGGTGTTCCTTATCTATTCAAATCCCAACATTCACATTTTTTTTTATGTCAAAATGCTATTTTCCCTTCAAGTCCTTCTAAACAAGCTTTAGCTTGCTGTGGCAACCTATGTCACTGCTTTTAGCTAACGGCTAAAAAGCAGCCCCCACAAAAAAAGTTCAAAATGGTGCCAGGTGCTGCGTCGGCCAATTAAATATAGTAAGACCACAGTTGTGGATTTCTTTGTGTCTTCTCTAATTTCTACTGTCTGGTGTTCGTTGTGGCGTAAGATTAAATAGTTGATAACTTTCCAGAGTTGTGAAATCCTGTCTGTGAGCGTTACAAACCGTTATGCAGTGTTTTGAGTAAAGACATTAATCCTTTACTCAATCTGAACTTCCTGGATCGTATTTCATATTTCACTGGCACTGTGAACACCCCAGTCTGCTGTTTAATCAAATCAACTGCTGACTAATACAGATTTAATCTTGAGCACCTCCAGCCTCTGTAACAGAGGTGCTTATAAGTGTGTCCCTTAGCAACACTGTTGGCTTTTTGTGTGGATTTGGAGCAAACACAAGTCGAGACAAAAGAGCCGGATGGCAGGTTACCAGGTGTGGCTGAAACATATTTGCAGAATGACAGATTTACACAATATATCACCTCAGAGGAGCACAGCAGAGTGATTTAGAGTCTCAGTCCACCTGCTTCTGTCTGCGTCATGTTTACGTTTCTCTTATGTAACGTGAGCTGTGTGGTATTTAAATGTTCTTTAGTCACCATCCAGTTCTTCCAGAAAGAAAATGTAAATACAGATTTAAATGACAATTCTAGTTTATAACAAGCTGAGTTTTCATAGTTTGGGGTTAATAATGCTAACCTATATTTTTGTGTGTTTTGTAGAGTTAAGTTACACTAACTGTAGACCATCATTTTTTAATCCCCCTCTCTTTTTTATTATTCTCCAAATGATGAGCACAATCCAGATGTTTGCTTCCTGCATTGAACACACATGGTGCTGTTTCAGCCCGTTCGTACTGACTGCAACCAGACTTTTAACCAGGAGACTCGTGTTCGAGACCTTTGTTGACCGCTGTTTTGTTTTGTAAGTTACGTTAGTGACGTTTGTCACGTGTTTCCCATAGTTGTTTCCGTACGAGTTTACTTACTTATTTTAAGCCCAACCATGAAGTTTTCCCTTACCCTCACTAAGTGGTTTTCTTGCCTGAACCTAACTGTGGACGTTTGCGTTGTGTACAAATTACGAAAAACAACCCGTTCTCGCTCCCAATTCGTCAAACACCACCATTTGGTCAGCATCCCTCGGCAACGGAGACCGATGCACGGAGGCGCCCTTCAGCAACAGTATGTGACGAACCGGGCTTTCAACTAACTGCAATGTAAACCCACCCACGGCTTTATTTGACGGTCGGAGCAACTGACGTAGTATTGTTAGCGTGAGAGTCTGTTCAGGGCGGGAGGGAGGGGCGGATGGGTCAAACAAACACAAGACTTTCAACCAGGAGACCGCTGTTCGTTTTCCATGTGAAACTAAAAGTAACGTTGACTTTTTTTGTCATGTCAGTCATTAGTCAGTACCGTGAGTCGCTAGACAGTGAAGTTAACGTCAACCATGACCATTTCCTAACCCTAACTAAGTTCGTAGCCCTGACTTCCTGTGAAAACGGATGTTTATTTTGAAAGGACACTATGCATGTAACGAGCGTATATTGACACGCCGTCCCTGGTCCGTCCAAAAGTAACACTAGAGGGTTACCCCCGTGCGCCGGTCTCCAATGCCGAGGGGCAAAACATCAACGTGACCCGAAAAAAAACAAATTGAAGAAATTAAAGAATATAATGCTGGCAGTGAGCGTTAATCTAAATGTAGGATTTTGTGAAAAAATGTTGAGCAGGTTGTAACACAAAAGTGTCCTTGAATGGAAGAAAAAAAAGCCTCTTAATGACTAACTTTACACTATCAGAGGAAAATTTACAAAAGGATTATAAAACAAGAAGTGTACTTTAGACTCTGCACTGAATGAAGGAGGGAATTTTACTGCAGAGATAAGAGGAAATGTGGGTTAAAGACGAGATTAAACAGTACCCGTGTTTCCATTCACCTATTTTATGCACATTTTGAAGCATCGCATTAGAAAAGCTGTATGGAAACGGCAAAATTCAATAAAACTTCCTCAATTGTTATAAAAGGTTTTTACTCTCACTGATGGTTTTTGCCTTTGTTGAAAAAGAATTGATGCACTAAATGGATTATGAAAACACCGTTAACATTCTTTCTCAAACAGAGAATGGGGGTGTGGTTAATAGTCAGATGTAATTTATCACCATGGCAAACAGATTGCATCAAATTTCAACCCAGTTTAGATGAATTTACTGTCCATCAGACCACAAATGAGACAAGAATTAGCTCAACACACCGACTCTCTCTCACTCTCTCTCTTCTTTACCGTCTCCTCCTGGTGAGGCGGCCTTCTGGCTGCTGCTGCACTGAGGAGCCGCACCGCTGCACGCCGCCCACAGCGCACCGGTGGATGGATAGAAACGTTGCAGAGCTCCGCCGTTTAAAACGCAGTTTCGGGACGTTTTGGAGGTGCTCCGTCCACCCTCACCGGCTACCCTTTTTCTCTGGTTTTCTCTCGAGGCATTGACCTTGAATAGTTAGGTTAGGATAGGTCAACTGGCAGCGAGTCTAGTGAGAA
This sequence comes from Adelosebastes latens, assembly GCA_916700685.1. NCBI lineage: Eukaryota > Metazoa > Chordata > Actinopteri > Perciformes > Sebastidae > Adelosebastes > Adelosebastes latens. The sequence goes on along the minus strand of CAKAKR010002721.1, from coordinate 17,516 downwards.
TTTTTGCTCGTTTCAGATCATATTTTGTAACTTACAGGTTACCTTCTAGACATGACCATAGAGAGCCTAAGCCCTTCCAGTGGACCCCATGGTACCTTATTTCGGAAACAAATATGTACAGTAGTCAATGGCAAGAGACAATTATTTTTTTTGATCCCGTTTGAATTACGCCATGAATCACACATATGATGTTTGTCAATTTAAAACATAATTTTACAAGTCAAGAAAGTAATTTGAAGTCATCTGAATGTAAACACGACTAGTGACAGAAGCAAGAAGAAAATGTCAGTTGAGTCAGATAGATAGAAACAGATCAAGGTTCAATAACAACCAGCAAAATTGTCTCTTTTCTACAATTCAGCAGGAATAAATTAAAGGAAGATCATTTTTTTTTCTTTTTTTTAAAGTGGCAAAGACTTGCATTCCTCAACACCATATCTCCTGGTTTTGGTTTGTTTTAATTTAAGGTGTGTTGCGTGTTTGTGACACCTTAAATGAACTTTGACTTTAACTGACGGATATAGAGACATGAACAGACTCAGGTTTGTTTTACAAACTGTCATTTGTATCTAAGACGGAGGTGACAGCCCTCCTTTCGGGCATCATGTTCAGACCTGCTGAGCATTATAAAGCCTCTTCATTCTTATCTCACACGTGTGACATGATGCTACAAACGGTAATGGACACGATGGATGTTTCATTATGTTTATAAATTACCTGTCAGGTCACTGGTGAGATAAAAAAAACAGGATGAACTGAATCACATAATCTTCAGTCACTGCAACAGTCGCTGCATTGTTAAGAAGATGTCCCGACAGTTTGGTTCTGACGCTTTTAAGCTGGCACAATCAAATGATGGCACATTGTGAGGAGCCAAAGCTATTTGAAAAAACACTTAAGACACAAAACCAGAAGTAGTACCAAGGTGGAAGATTAAAATGTGTCTCTATACCGCTGGTGTTAAGTGAGTAGAAGTATTTCTTGGGGATTTAGGTGACCCAACCAGTGGGATACCTCTGGGTATGAGAAGTGAAGCCAATGCTGAAGTGTCTTAAATCGGCATTCTTTCTAATAGCCAACAGGGGGCGACTCCTCTGGTGTTATAGAAGTCTATGAGAAAATGAGCCTACTTCTCACTTTTTTGAGTTTATGGTCTCAATCGCTAGTTTCAAGTCTTCTTCAATATAGCATGACGTTCATTTAGTAAATTATGGTCCCATTTAGAGTCAAATAGACAATAAAGCAGGGGATGCTTTAGGGCGGGGCTACCTTGTGATTGACAGGTCGCTACCGGTCCGGTCTGGGAGTTGTCCGTGTTTTTGTCTTACAACTTTAACCCTTTCACAGTGTGTTTTCACTCTATCAAAGTTAATTATAACCTTTTTGGTAGCCTAAAAATGTCTTATTCAGTGTTCAGTTGTACTTGGCTCGACCCTCTTGTGTCACTTCTGGTTGCAAAAAAACAAGATGGCGACGGCAAAAAACCAAGATGGCGACGGCCAAAAACCAAGATGGTGAAAACCAAAAACCAAGATGGCGACGGCCAAAAACAAAGATGGCGACGGCCAAAAACCAAGATGGCAACGTAAAAACAAAGATGGCGACGGCCAAAATATCAAACTCAAGGCTTCAAAACAGCAGTCCACAAACCAATGGGTGACGTCACGGTGACTACGTCCACTTTTCATATAGTCCATTGTAACCACGCCTTGTTTACCAGCTCCTTCTCCTGAAGTGAGACAGTCTTACCTCAAAGAGACTAAAACTGGTGCAGGGAAAACGTCAAGATTGGGCTTAAATAAGTAAGTAAACTAAGTAAAACATGTACGGAAACAACTATGGAAAACACGTCACAAACGTCAACAAAACACATGTGACAAACGCCACTAACGTAACTTACAAAACAAAGTCTCCTGGTAAAAAGTCTGGTGTTTGTTGGACAGGTCCACCTCCCCACAACCGCCCACCATAAAGTGTCTTTCTCTCTTTTTATGCTACGTCACTAACTCATAATAGCATTTATACATGGGTGCGTTTACATTACAGTCAGTACAGGCTACATGGCTTACAAAAGACACGCAGAAATCAAGAAAGGCGTACTTATTGCACGCTAAACACAGCACTTTCACCCTTGGTGACTGGTGTTTGTGTCCCGTGTGAAACAAAAAGTCAACGTTGACTTGTTTTAATCATGATTTATTACATTTTTGCTTTTGTTTTGTTTTAATTTACAGTGTTAAGCACGTGTTTAAAAGTGCAACCGTAATCCTGGGAAAATACCTTTTCCTTAAAACATAATTGAGAATGCAGTTCAGTTGTGTGGGAACATCATTTTGTAGAAGACACGGTTGTCAGGATACATCACACACACAGATGAGTTATTTTTCCTACTCCAACACGGTCTCACGGGAAGGTGTATAAATAGCACAACATCACACGGATATTCCTGATAATCAGACTGATTTTCTATTTCATTTCACTTCATTCGACCTGTTTGAACAAACCAAGAATGTGGGTGGTGAGCAGAGGTTTTGAGCCGCGCTAGATACGTCCCTTTTTCAGTTAAATGACACGTCAATCACAATTCTGGCATTTGGCTTTCACGCTCAATTGAAATTGTTCAGTCATTGTTACAAAACATAACACACACACACACACACACACACACACACACACACACACACACATGCAATGCATCGTCCTACGACAGGAGAAAGTAACACTTGTTTGGGTGACCTTTAACATGCTGACACAACTTAAGTCTTTTAATAAACCTGCAGTCTCCGACCACTCGGGTCGACCGATACCGAGCTGCAGAACATTTGTGAGGAAACAAAATTATCGAACAAAAAAAGCTGAATGTTAATTATATAACTTTGTAGACTATTTGTATTGTAATTTGCCTTAAATTTGGTTGCTACGGACTCACTGTATATACCTAAACTATATTCTGATAGTGATAACCAATCCTGACCAGTCGGCAAAAATAGTTTACCGTTGTTAATCAGGTTCCACTTTTATGCAGATGACACACTGATTTTTCTCATCTAACATACATCTAAAAATGGTTTCATGACATCCACAAGTGGGTGTCTCAGAATTTTGTTTGATCAAATAGTGAGAAGATAGAGACTCTAAAATATTTTATTCTCAAATTTTCTTTGTAGCCTCTTCTGTAACTCATTTAAAACTTCAACAAAGAAGCGACCATATTTCACTGACCCTGTCCCGGCTGCCCATTGCCTTTCAAAGATCAGGGGAGGAAGAACACTGTTTTAGTTTGGACGTAGGGCTGGAAAGGAACGAAAAGATGCACATCTAAATTTAACAGGCTTAGTGTGAACGTACTCTCTAGAGTCCAGATCTTGGAATGAGAAGAATCTGAGCTCTCAGGGGAACATGACCTACATATACCACAACCATCAGGTTTTGTAACCACATTGCTTTCAAAGTGGTTACAAAACCTGGTTCAAAAAACATGTGACATTCCTCACTAACGTAACTTAGAAAAAACAAAACACCGGTCAACAACGGTCTCGAACACACACGGATCTCCTGATTAAAAGTCCTGTCCTGTGTGAAACTAAAAGTCAACGTTCACTTTTGCGTCCGTAGCTTTCAGCCCAGTCGCACAGCAATTTGTGAAATAGTCACGAAATTGAATGTATTGATTCTTGTACATAGACACAAATTTCACATTTTTTTCATGATGGTCAGCATGAAATCAATTCGTAAGTAATCCAGTAGTTATTTTAACCCAAAGCACAATCTTTTCCTAAACCTAACTAAGTAGTTTTATTTTGAAAAGACTGAAAATTTACACTTGCATCATGTGTTGCTGGACATCCGTAGGAGAACGCATGAAAAATACTTTGTTGAAAGTCATAAGTAATAACGTAGCAAACGTCGTCATTTTAAGTCAAACAGTGATGTTTTTTTACTAAACCTAACCAAATTCTTTTGTTGCGTTAACCACATATTTAAAACTGTTTAAAACCTTGACTGTAATCTGGGAGAAAATACGTTTCCCTCCAAATGTAAGTGAGAATGCAGTTTAGTTGTATGGGAACCTAATTTTTTCGGAGACAGGGTTTTGTGTTCTCATGTTATTTTAATTTGTCTTATTGTAAAACACTTTGTGTTTTTAAAAAGTGCTGCATAAATTCTTCTTTTTATTATTACAGAATATGTTTCTGCAGTGTAAATAATCTGATAAGAGTCTCCCTTTCGCATAGAAATGTAAAAGTATGCCTGCTCAGAGATCTTAAAGAAAGAAATACAAACACTATCATTTAAAAAAAATGCACCAAACCTGGATGTCTCAGTCACCTTAATCTGCTGAGCGAGGCACTACGAGACTGTGTGTGATAATCCCAGCGATCACCATAATGCTGTTTAAGAGTTACGTCACCACCAATCAGTCAGCCTCTCCGCACAAAGACTATGCATTACATAATCCCATTTATGTAATATTTTAATCCAATTGTCAACAAACTCCTCAGTCCATATAGGAAGGAGTGAACCAGGCCGAGGTGGGGGGGGGCACTAACGGGGTCGAGGGTCAATATCCACATGTTAGTGTGAGCAGAGAAACTGGGTCACATGAATCTTAAAGGGAAACCACTTATCTGCTTTCTTTGTGAGAGTGAGAGGAGACGATATCACTGAGTGACGTCAGACGTGGTTGGCATAGCTTAGCATAAAGACTGGAAGCAGGGGGAAACCGTGAGCCACCAACAGCTCTCTGATTAACATGCTGCATAACGTTTGTTTAATATGTACACAGGCAGAAATGTTAGAACAACAATCTGTTGTAGTTGGAGTTACACGCTGGAACTATTTCTTGACAAATAACAATCAGACCAGGACTTTTGTGCAGCGTCTCTGGCTGTAATGTGGGTTTCCAGATACAGTCGGTGGTGTCTGTACAGGATCAACGGTACCAAATCTGGCAACCCCACTGTGACTTCAGGAAGCTGCACACACTCTTACATGTTGGTGCACAAAAGTGTAAAGTGTAAAGGTCAAAGGTTGAAGGGCAAATAAAACCTGATCAACTGAAGAAGGTTCATGTTTCAGCCCTGTTGTAAAATGTGAATAAAGATGTTATTAATTTAAATGATGGTCAGAACTATGGCCCAGTTTATTAAAAATACATAAATGAAAGTGGCAGGCTGAACTAGAAAACACTATAAAATTAAGTTAAAGTTACTGTGAGGAACTTTTAACAGGGTATGAAACAGTCTCAGTGTAATCCTGATGCCTCTATATGACCTACAGAAGTAACAAGACCATCAGAGAGAAGATTTCTATATAGTTTATTCTTAATGCTTGTCATCCAACAGTCGCATGGCAGTTCATGAAATAGTCACGAACTCTACAACCTGTGTTCATATTATCTATATAAATTTGACTTTTGCTGTACACCTGTCTACCACAGTATTATATGCTATTTTATTTTAAACTTTATATTAATATTTTCCCTATATTTTAACTGCTGCACAAAAAATAAATGTAAAAATTAATTAATTAATTAATTAAACAAATTAATACAAATAAATGCATAAATAAATAAAAGGGAAAATTAAACTGAAGAGAAAATAAATAAGGGAATTAATACAAAGATAAATAAATAAAGAAGTAAATTAAAACAGAAATAACAATTTATGTCACATATTATCAATTAATTAATGGCTACATTTATTTTTTTAGATTTTAGATTTTTGCTACATTTAATGACATATTTATTAATTTATCAAGTATTTATTAATTTATATTTGATTTTGGCAGGTTCCGTCCTCCATATTTATGTCTGAGATTCTCATTTTTACTTGCGTGATTTTCTTTTATATACATATTCAATGAGCATTGTTGGAGGCCAATGACTGTGTGTGTATATGACAATAAAGAACTTGAGTTTGAACTTAGAATAAAACTTTATTTATGGCGATAGATCCTGGTTCTCCTGGGCATTGAGTGCTCCAGTGTCCTCCCGGGAGATAATAATTTAAAGGTTCAATGCCGTCTCTTAACTACATCATGAGCAGCCGGCTGCAGAGCCACGGTCGTCTCATCCGTCGCTGTTTTCTTTGGGCTGTGTGAAGTTTGAAACCCGGCTCAGTGTCGGTACCTCACTGTGTCTCTGTCTCGTTCAGATGTTCCCTCTGTTCCTGGAAAAAACGACAGAGGAGGAATGCTTTGTGTACTTTTAACCCTTCACAGGCCCTTTTGTCTGGCTCTGATCTGTTCATCCTCTGCCTGTGATCTCTGCGGGTGAAAGCAGATCCCGGTGACGTCGGCACACACGGACAAAGGAAAGCTTCCTGGACGGGATTACGCGGTGACTCACGGGCCGGCGTTGGGTTTCCCAAAGGCATCTTTAGACTCACGCCGCTCTGCTTTCACACCAAAAGCTGTCTGAAGCATGAGGTCACATTACTGTAGGAGCTGTTTCAGATGCGTCTCTCCCAAATATTCCCACATATCAGACGATTAAAGGTTCCACAGTGGACGCATGTTACCATATGTCCAAATCATCCACCACAAATGATTTAAAGGCTGCAGCTTTACTTATTTAACTGTGTTGATACGACAAACATTTAATGTGCTGTTTAATGTGCGAAAGAACAACCGACCTGACCGACTTTGCTGTCTTTCAGAGGCTCTAGCAGGTTCAGTCTTAGTGCTAGAGTGAAGATACTGGTATCATATGAAACTAGAACCTAAGAAATCCACTGGTACCAACCATGTCATACTAGGTTGCTCGTGAAGGAGGTTAAATAACGCTCCAAAGTTGGGCAAAATTTTGTTGGGGAAAAACTGGCATGGCCATTTTCAAAGGGGTCCCTTGACCTCTGACCTCCAGATATGTGAATGAAAATGGGTTCTATGGGTACCCACGAGTCTCCCCTTTACAGACATGCCCACTTTATGATAATCACATGTAGTTTTTTGAAATCAGTATAAATGTGTTAGTTTCTCCAATTCTAAAATGGTGTATTTGTATATTTCTGCATACTGGGGTCCCTAAACAGTCTTGAATTACATAAATTGGGTCTCACTGTAAAGCTGAGACTCTTGTGGATCCAATGAGTCCAACTGTATTCATGTGTGATGATGTTAGTCCCCATAGGAGACATTTCATTGACCTCACTGTATTAAATGACCTGTGGTGACCTCTAGGATAATCACAGCCTCATGAAACTTTACAGCCACAAACTAGAGACCTAGAGCATTCAGAGGATGGATGGCTTTCCTAGCTAGATTGACAATAAGGGGGTTTCTGAGCAGTTTACACAACAGAAGTGCTCGCCATCCAATCGCCAAAAAATGCAATTCTTGCAGAAATCTCCAAATGTCAAAAGTTTTTGATCCCAAATCACAGCATTGCTTTTTCTATGGTGTTCCTCAAGGTATTGGTGTCTTAATGTGGTATTTTGGAAGGATTATTGATCATTTTTATCAATTCTCCAGTGGTAAAAAAATGGTTAGATTTAGCACCAAATCTGTGTAACATATGGTATCAACCCAAAATTTGCTGCAACAACTTATGAGACATAATAGAGCATGGGGATGACCATCATATACTTCCATCTATATAATGTTATTAGCCCTTATACGCTTTCACAATTTATTTTAATTAATTCCTGTTTGTTTCTGATTCATGATTAGAAGAGCTTGACACACAGTGCTGAGCTGCATCTCAAATTAATCTTCAGGTTCTCAGCTTTCAGATGATGTACACCACTTCTATGTGACATCTACTGTTGACCTGCTATCTCCCCCTAAAGACTCCCTGTACCTCCCTAAAAAAGACAAAAGTGGCTCTATTGTGGGTCTCAGAGGGTTAAAACACCAGGAGGTCAAGATCCCATCTTCAAACATCTTTAAAGTAGTGATAAATTATTCTATTATACTGAAAGAATCTGCAAAACATTCACCGTCAACGTGCTTCATTTGGTTTTCAACAACATCAGATCCTGGCATCTAAAGCATCATTAACATTTCTATTGTTCTGTTGATATGTTGATTTTTTTTCAACACTTACTTACTTAATCCTCTTTGTCTCCTGTGGGACATAAAACCTCAATGAGCTCCCTCATTGTTCCCCATCCTTGGCATGTTGAGCCTCATCGTCTCTGTTTTGCTCTTTCAGGTTCACCAAATACATGACCCAGTTCTGTGAGTCCTCGTGTTCAGGTGTACATTCAGTCTGCTGCTCTTCACCGTCACATTCAGTTTAATCTTAAACTCACCTCTACAAGCACCTGGCGTCGCCTCGGGGGAACAACGGCTTCCCAGCAGAACTGATCATTATAGGAGCTCTTAGCCAGTTCACCCAGTTCACCCAGGTCACCTCACGCAGCGAATACAACAGCACCAAACTGAAGCTCCTTAAACCTGCATTATTTCTAACAGTCAGCACGGGGCGACTCCTCTGATTGTATAGAAGTCTATGAGAAAAAGAGCCTACTTCTCACTTGATTTATTACCTCAGTAAACATTGTAAACATGAGTTTATGGTCTCAATCGCTAGTTTCCAGTCTTCTTCAATAAAGCATGATGTTCATTTAGTAAATTATGGTCCCATTTAGAGTCAATAGACCATAAAGCAGGGTATGCTTTAGGGCGGGGCTACCTTGTGATTGGCAAGTCGCTACCACGGCGTTTTCTATATATATAAGTCAGTGTTTCCTAATTCATAAAATAGTGGCGATTTACACTATTACTAAACACACAAATACTATTACACTATTCACACAATTGTTTTTATTTTAACAAATGTATTAAAAGTTATTTATTAAATAAATATGTATTATGATTGTTGTTATAATAATAATGATTATTATTTGTATTAAAATGTATTTATATTTATTTGTAAATAATAGTGAAATTTATAACATTTTGTGTAAATAATAGTGAAAATTAACACTATTACTAAACACACAAATACTATTACACTATTCACACAATATTTTTATTTAAATTTGTTTCATCAAAAGTTATTTATTAAGTTATTATTTATTATGATTGTTGTTATAATAACAATAATAACAATTATTATTATTTAATTTTTTACAATTTGTTTATATTTATAATAACAATAACAATTATTTTTATTTTTATTTTTAAATGTATTTATATTTATTTGAAAATAATAGTGAAATTTATAAAATTTTGTGTAAATAATAGTGTAGATTTACAAAATTACTATTGCACACAAATACTATTATACTATTCACAAAACATTTTATTAAAACATTTATTAAAAGTTATTTATTAAAATATTATTTATTATGACTGTTGTTATAATCATAATCATAATAATAATTATTATTTTATTATTTATTAAAATGTATTTATATTTATTTGTAAATAATTCTCATAACATTTTATAAAAAAATATATTAAAAGTTATATTTTACATTATTATTCATTATGATTGTTGTTATAATAATAATAAAAATAATAATAATAATTATTATTATTATCAACCACACATTTACTAAAGATAATCCTTTAATTCAAGTTGAACAAAGATTTATTATAATTTCAGACGTGTTTATAACATCTGTTACTGATATATGGACATGTACCACTGTTGTTTTGAACATCTTGTCCTCCTACGTGGAGGTTAAGAAGTCAAAACTGTATGTGAGAGCAGCTGAACATCAGCCAAGATAAAAGATAAGTATCATTACAAGACTTTTCTCTGGAGGCTGTGACTGTGGGCAACATGCCATCAGTACATTCAGTACAATTTAATATCACATCTGCATCTTATATAAGTGTACAGCTTTTCTGCGTGCCACAACACATCTGCAAATCATATGTATAGCTATACAAATATGTACAGCTTTACATATGACCTCTTTTATTTCTCCCGGAGGCCTAACTGCCTAACTGATATCTTCTGTGTTTCTCACAGTGGTTCCATTGTTTCAAACTGCGTCCACGTTCATATTTTTAGCCACGCTGGCGGATCTGTGGATGACAGCTTCGGTCCGTCGGCCAGCACATTCATGGTTCCCACACGATTGCACGAAGCATTTTGACGTTGGTGATCCTCTGACTTCTCCAGCGTCACCATGAGGTTCACATTTGTGTTTTTTAATTAAATATCACAAACAATGTAAGATGGACGCGCACATCCAAAGGCAGGAGGTGCTCGACCAATAGAAAACAGCAATGAAAAATGTAGAAGAAGTCCAAACACTGTAGCTCACTTAAGTGCAACTTATTAGAGTTTAACTAAAGTACCTGGTACTTGAATTAAATTAATTATCTCCACAATAAATGGATGGATTGCCATTAAATCTAGTTCTGACGTTCATGTTCCCCTCAGGATGAACTGTGATCATCAGGTCAACGTTTTAACTTGTCCAACACTTTTTATTGAGTTTTTCACATGAAAATCGTTGTACACAATGTACCATACACAAAGATTCTTGCTCATTTAACACAGACACTTTATGATCAAATACCTGCAAAACTAATAGGGTGACCAGGTGTCCCACTTTATGAGGGACTGCACAGCATTTTTATCCCACGTCCCACATATTGAGACGATGTCCCACATTTTGATCGGCTGTAGTTTTCAAAAGTCAAACCACTGCAGGACAGACGCTTCTTTAAAATCTTTCTTTTATCCAATGGCTGTGTAGAAAGCAGGGAAGGCTGTCATCACGTTGCTGTGTTTGCTGTCAAACTGAGCCACGTGGGTCAAATGCAGGTTAATGTTTCACCATCTTTGCTACGCTACGCCCAACGGAGAAGTCTCAAGCTATGCAGATATAGGAGGAATATGATGGAAACTACCACAAAGAAAAGGAAGAGCAGCTACAACAAAGACTGTGAAACTACTTATAAGTAAACTCGGAAAAAAAGTTTGGAAATTTGTGTTTGGTGGATTATTTCTCTGTTGTTACAATGCTAATTGGCATTGTATTTTACATCGTTGGAAAGCCTGTTTATTTACCTTCACAATGATGTCCAACTTGTAAGCATCATGCATTTGTGGGATGAGCAGCACAGCTGATTATGTGGGTAGTGCCCAAGGAAAATTTGCCAAAATGCTCTGCCAATGGTAAACAGTGTATTCTCCTGTTGGTATTGACTCTTGTTTTGAGTTGTTTGGTGGATTGGATGATTGAACTCTCTATCAGTAACAAGGAACAAACAAGATAATAAATTATTTGATAAGAAATCGTAAAATATCCAAAATATTATTCAAATGCGCTCCACCTTTACCAGCTGCAACATTAAAGTGATGATATATATAAATATAAATATCAGTCAAATTACAGAAGAATATTAGTTAAATATGAGACAAAAAATTGTAAAATATCCAAAATGATATCAGTAAAATATCTGAAAAACATTAGTAAAATATTAATAAATTATTAGATACAAATTCTTAATATATATATATATATAAAATAATTCAAATGAGCTCCACCTTTACCAGCTGCAACATTAAAGTGATGAACACATTAACTTATCAATCATTATAATCCAGTGATATAATATATATTACTCTGAATAATGAGTACTTTTACTATTGTACTGTTACTTCAATAAGATATATAATGCAGGACTTTTACTTATACTTCTACCCTGTGGTACTAGCCTCTTGCTTTTACTGAGTGTAAGTCAAATATCTGAGTGCTTGTTCCGCCTCTGGCTCTTTGTTATCGAACAGGAGCGCTCGGCTACTTCCGTAGGTTACGTCATCCTCGAGCCTACTCTCCGCTAATAGCCGATCTTTGTCCCCGTGACGACACCGCGGGTGAGGGCGGGGCTTAGTGCCGGCAGCAGAGCTGGCTGCTGATTGGCCAGCCGGCCGGACTGGCTGTATCGGTATATAATCCTTCACTGTGCAGCTCCGAGCGGCAGCCAGCCGGACGGTGGTGTCGCACATGTAAGGAAGAAACCGAGTAAAGCGCGAGGAAACCGGAGGAAACTGGAGCTGTGCCATGAGAGACTGAAGCAGAAGAAGATCATAGAAGCGACTCGTTTGTTCTTGGTGTGCTCCGGAGAGCTGCAGCAGCAGGAGGACCCGCATCACCAGGAAACATATCTGTGAGTTCATCTCCAGTTCACATCCATCCGGCGTGTGTCGTGTTATTAAGATGTATTTATGCGGTAGATGTGTGTTAACGGACAGTGCAGGTCCTCAGCTCTATCTCTCTCTCTTACGTGATGATGGTGTGAGTCACGCAGCTCACTGGAGGGTGGGCGGGTGGTCTCTGCGCACACACACACACACACACACACACACACTGGTTACATATCAGCCTCACACTGGGTCTCTCCCAGTACCTCCTCCTACATGCAGCCAGAAGACAGCTTTGGAAGAAGTATTCAGATAGTTTTACTGGAGTAAAAGTATCTTTACCACAGTATAGAAATACTATGTTACAAGTGCATTCAATATAGTAGGCTACTTAAGTAAAAGTACAAAAGTATTATCATCAAAAGATACTTAAAGTACCAGAAATAAAAGTACTCATTATGCAGAAGAATAAATATATTAATGTGTTCATCACTTTAATGTTGCAGCTGGTAAAGGTGGAGCTCATTTTAATATTTATTTGTATTTTTTACAAATTTTTATGTAATAATTTATCGATATTTTACTAATATTTTATTGGTATTATTTTTGTATATTTTACCAAATTTTGTCTGACACTTTACTAATATTTTTCTCTTATTTGACTTATATTTATATAGATCATCACTTTAATGTTGCAGCTGGTAAAAGTGGAGCTCATTTTAATTATTTTTTGGGATATTTTTCGAATTTTTATCTAATAATTTAATAATATTTCAAGGATATTTTACTAATGTTTTTTGGATATTTTACAAATTTTTATATGTGATAATTTATTCATATTTTACTCATATTTTAGGGATATTTTACTGATATTATTTTGGATATTTTACAAATTTTGTATAATACTTTAATAATATTTTTCTCTTATTTTACTAATATATATATATATATATGTATATATATATATATATATATATATTATAATGTTAATGTTGCAGCTGGTGAAGGTGGAGCTCATTTTAATGATGGTTTGGATATTTTACGAATTTTTATCTAATAATTTATTAATATTTCAAGGATATTTTACTAATATTTTTTCGGATATTTTACAAATTTTGATATGATACTTTACTAATATTTTCTGTTGTTTGACTAATATTTATATTTATATATATCATCACTTTAATGTTGCGGCTGGTAAAGGTGGAGATCATTTTAATGACTTTATATGCTGTTGGGTGGTTATATATCATAGTTTACGTATATAGTGTATGTGTATAGTGTATATAGTTTATATTCCTATATTTATATTTTTTTAACCAGAAGTGACATGAGAGGCTGGAGCTAAGTACAACCGAACGCTGAATAAGACATTTTCAGGCGCCCAAAAATGTTATAATTAACTTTGATGAAGTGAAAACACACTGTGAAAGAGTTAAAGTTGTTACACGGACAACTCCCAGACCGGACAACGCCGTGGTAGCGACCTGTCAATCACAAGGTTGCCACGCCCTAAAGCATACCCTGCTTTATGGTCTATTTGACTCTAAATGGGACCATAATTTACTAAATGAACATCATGCTGTATTGAAGAAGACTTGAAACTAGCGATTGAGACCATAAACTCATGTTTACAATGTTTACTGAGGTAATAAATCAAGTGAGAAGTAGGCTCATTTTCTCATAGACTTCTATACAACCAGAGGAGTCGCCCCCTGCTGGCTGTTAGACAGAATGCAGCTTTAAGGAGCTTCAGCACTGGCTTCTCTTCTCAGACCTGGAGGTTACCGTCTGTGATGAAGCAGTAGATGCATCCTCTGAGCTGTGAGCAGTTCAGTGTCATTTTCCACCTTAGATCTTTTTATTTGGAGGTATTTTAACAGGCCTGACGATTTAAACGTACTGTCCCTTTAATCATAATGTGACCCCTCAGATTTATCTGATTGTTTAATCAACAGTCCAAAACCCCCAAATATTCACTTTACAATCGTATCAGACAAACGTGAGAATCAGGAACCAGTTTTAATAAAATGTAATGTTTAATTAAATGTAATTTAATTTTTGCTAATTGACTAATCTTTTCAGTACTAGTATGTTTAATACTTGACTATCGTTGTTAGAAAGTCTGTATTTATTAGGTTTATAACTTCCAGCAAGAGTTCTCGTTCACCGGGCAGATAATTAAAATCTCATTAACCGTCTGGCCGCTGCAGATGGCAGATGGGCCGGCCCGCCGCAGGCTGACTTCGGGACGCCGTCGGTACAGGTGCCATATGGTCAAAGGGGCGGTGCATGAAATAAAAGAGGTGTCCGTGTATTAAAATAACAGCAGCAGCTGGATAAGACCATGGGCTTTGCTATATTTGCAGCAGAGGAATACGACTCCAGTGAGAGTCACACTGGTGACGAGGGCTGGATCTTCCTCTTTAGTGGTTTGCAATCGTTCTAGATAAAACCATGATGTGTCACCAAAATAAGGGATGCTCACCATCATTCTTGCTTTTTGCCTTTTTTGTGAACCCCTTGTTTGCGCCATTCGACAAAAAAACATCAAATAAAAGTCGACTTGGGCTGGGTGGTGTTTGAAATCTTTCAATAATAGTGCTGCTACAATAAGATATAGTCTTAAGTCTGGCCCAGACTGAGCATATTTTCATATTGTTTTATGCTAAATGCAGTACCTGTGAGGGTTTCTGGACAATATATATTGAATTATATAAATGCTTCCGCTTTTGACATGGTGGTTTTGCTTGTGAATCAAGCTCTTTGTTCTTATGTGCTGATGGTACGATTATGTGAGTATCTGCTTTAAAACATGACTTGCATTGTCATCATTATCATCATCATCACAGGAGGAGGAATTTGTGTGATCGAGCCAACTGACTGACACATAACCGACTTACATAATCGCTCACATGTGCTGTCATTGTTGTCTCAGCTGTGTTATTATTAATAAGTTATGTAAGGCACCTGTTGAGGGATTGATTACTGTGGTTTATTTTGGAGCTTTCTTTGTGCGTTGATAAAACAAACAAATAAAACCGACACCAGCTTTGCTTTGAAAGTCACTTTACATCCTCATATCTGAGAAGATGAACCTGTTTGGCATCCAGTTTGTTATTAAAAGTAAACACAGCTCCGTGACCCCATTGTTAAATTAATAAACTCAGAAAACAATGGGCTCGTTGATGACTGTGGGTCTTTACTGTAAGTCAGGCGTTGGTCATCGTCTCTTGGCGGTAGTGCTGTCATTTTCTGCCAAAAGAGGAAGGAAGACCAATTATATCCTGTCAAATCAGTTCCACAAGGAGACTGGGCCAATAGGGCTGCACGTAGTCATGTACAGTGTGTGTGTGTGTGTGTGCTGTCCAGTAAACCCGTTGGCTATGAACACACTCTCTTGGTCTGGGCTTGCAGCCAGCCTCTGCGCTGCCCTTATGTAACTCTCTTTATCTCCCTCCATACTTCCCTCTCATTCGTTTCCCTCCTCCTCTTCTTCTTTAATTCGTTTCACTCACTTCACGTTTTTCTTTCTGTGTAAGCATGACTCTGCAGATTGTTACACGCTAAACGCACAGCCGCCGCCGGCTCACCCCGCCCTTCCCTCTGCAAGTGAACCGTACCTGAGTGAGATCAGAGTTGACATCACGGTTTATATATTATGTTTCACTGTTTAAACTTGTCGGTGTTTTAACCCCTCAAACACTCCCCACTACTCAGCTGGTGTTTTAAATAGGGCTGTCAGTCGATTAAGATATTTAATTGCAAATTGATAGCACATTTTTTATCTGTTCAAAACTTACCTTAAAGGGAGATTTGCAAAGTATTTAATAGTCACACATAACTTCGTCTGATGATGATGATGAAGATGATGATGATACAAGCCATGTTTTAAAGTCGATACTCACATAATCACACCATCAATCAAGTTTGGAGCGTTATTTAACCTCCTTCACGACAAGCTAGTATGACATGGTTGGTACCAATGGATTCATTAGGTTTTTTAGTTTCATATGATACCAGTATCTTCACTGTAGCCCACTACAACCTAAAAATTGCAAGTTGTGTTAATGCATTAAAGAAATTGGAGTCATTAAAACAAAATTGCGTCAACGCGTTATTATCACGCTAACTTTGACAGCCCTTTTTCAAAATAATAGTTGAATATTAGTGTGCATGTATTTATAGAATGAGCCAAATGTTGGCAGTATAAACACTCATTTATCCCTCAACAGGTGCATCACATAACTTATTAATAATGACTCACCTGAGACAACAATGACAGCATACCTAAGTGATTATGTAAGTCGGTTAGGTATCAGTCGGCACAATCACACATAGCTTCCTCTAATGATGATAATGCAAGTCATGTTGTAAAGCAGATACTCACATAATCGTACCATCAGCACATAAGAACAAAGAGCTCGATTCACAAACCAAACCGCCACGTCAACACCTCAAAAGCAGAAGAATTTCAATAATCGGTTTCATAGAGATTTGCAGTCGAGAAACACGACGACTGTGACCTTTACTACACTTGAATCTTACTGAAAAATTATTTTTTTTAAGAATCAGTGCTAGTTTTGACGACATTTTCTTTTCTGAAATAAAAAATGGATTTTGTAGAAAAATATGTTATATTCCTTTAAGTAAGTTATATAAAAAGTAGGGCTGTCAATCGATTTAAAATATTTAATCGTGAGTAATCGCGCATTTTTTATCTGTTCAAAATGTACATTAAAGGGATAATTTATCAAGTATTTAATACTCTTGTCAACATGGGAGTGGGTAAATATACTACTTTATGCAAATGTATGTACATATTTATTACTGGAAATCAATTAACAACATTGGATTAATTGTGCAGCTCTAACAGATACCAGCTGTAAGGTAGGATCGTTAAATATTTTCAAACCGTTCAAGAAGGATATTCTCTGTATCTGCAGGACAATAAATAGTTAATTGTTGTGTCTCCGTCGGGTCTCACACGCACACACACTCTGCTTTTAAGTGTGTGTGAAGCCGCCATATCTTAGTGTCTTTGTTTAAACAAGGTCATGTTGCTATGTTAAACTTATGAGGTCAGACAGGGGAGGTGTGTGTGTGCGTGTGCGCGCGCGCGTGTGTGTGTGTGTGTGTGCGTGCGTGTGTGTGTGTGTGTCAGAGGTCCTTGGAAATATACTGACTGACCATTGTGTGACTGGTGACTGGCAATAATTAACTAATTCACCTTCACTCTACTTTCTCTGTCTTAGATAATAGTGATGAGGATGGAAATTATCTTGATGTTGAAGTGATGATAATGATATTAATAATAACAATAATAACAGTGATGTCTTCTCTCCTCAGTCAAAATGGATCTTCATGATAAAGAAATTATCCCTGGAGAGATTTTGCCTGTGGTGATCATCGGTAAGAAACAGACACACACACACACACACACACACACACACACACACAG
>CAKAKR010002719.1:0-26140 GCA_916700685.1 Adelosebastes latens | reverse complement strand
TTAAGACAGAGGAGAGAACAAGGAAGAGAAAACAGTCATGAAGACTGAAACGAGTAGAAAGTAACATTGTCAAAAGATGCTGCTGTGCTCCTGGAGGGAAAGTGGGAGAGGAAGAAAAAGGAAGAAGGAGAGCGAGTAAATGAATCTGAAGTGAGGAGAGATGAAGATTGAGGGAGAGAAAGGAAAGAAAAGGAGCAAAAGACAGAGTGAAGACAGGAGCCGATGAAGACGGAGAGATAGAAACAGGAGAGTAATGTGGAGTTAATTGGAGAGACATTGAGAGTGACAGAAGCTGCATCAACGTAACTTAAACTGAAGCTACTTACACACGTTTCTTCCTGCCAAAAACCAAATGAGGTGAAATTGTGCACATTTCAGATACTCAATATGAAATTTCACATTTAAAAGTCTCCATATTTTCATTTGGCCAGCTGTGCCTGGAATTGACTGTGTTTACCCGGCGATAATGGTTGCAATCTCGTTGTGTTGGTGTGTGGTAGAGAGCAAACCGGATGTTCATTACTGTCACTAACAGAATGATGATAGTTTCTTTATATAGCACATTTCATACAACAGGCGTAGACTCAGTGTGCTCCATGATAAACTCAGTGCTGGCCGAAAGTATCACCCACTGTGCCTGCAGATAGAAGTTGAATTTTCCCAACGTTTGCCTTCAACTGGAGAAGTGAAGATGAATCGGATTTTCGAAAAATGAAAATCGATCCACTCCTGATTCGTCCACCTGTTCCTCTTCACTCCTCTTCCAAGAAACATGGAGTGATGTGGGGAATAAGCAACATTTTTCTTTTACTCTCCAAGAGAATAAGAAGTTTAATTTCACTGGGCTATTCAAATGCTTGCTTTACTTTTCATTTACTGTAGAATCTTAGATAAAGGAGTTTTCTTATGAACAAATAAGTTATGTTAACATTCAGTTTTTCTCAGCAAAATAATCGAGGCTCAGAGTGCATTTCCTTCCTCATAAAACATATGCAAAGTCGATTTTTAAAATATTTTACAATGTGATTTGTTTACATTCATGTCAACTAACTAGCAGTGTTCTTCATCACTGTCTTTATGCAAAGTTTTTTGGCACGTTACCACCAGTGCTGTTGATCAGCGCCAGCGGTATAGCATCACGACAACAGCAGAATGTGGATTGTGGCAGCTGTGTGGTTACGCTCGTGCATTAGGCTTGCCGCGGTAGTCAGTGTCACCGGTGTTAAACGGTGTACAGACATACACCGATTACAGTACTTGCCCACAGCCCCCACCACCTTTTTTTTTTTTTTTTATCAAAATAAAACCCACTCTACAGATATTGAGCGGCATCTTTTCTTGTAAAATGTCCGGTGTAATCGGTAACACCACAAGTATATTACCCGGTGGGAAAATTTCCTCACCGTGACATCCCTATAGTCCATGTGTGTCTTTGTGTGTATGCATGCAACAAATCCTCCAAATTAAACGCCAAAAATGTGTTTTCTGACCTGATGCTCCCATCGGCAGGACAACATCATTTGTCTGTGCCAACCAAGACCATCGTTGAGGTTTGGCTTGGTTTAGGACATAAAATGACTTGGTTAGGTTTAAGGAAAGATCATGGTTTAGGTTAAAATAAGTACTTCTCTACGGTTAGGGGAGCTTCGTTGTCATGGTTATGGTTAGGAAATGATTGAGGTTGTTGAACGGCTGTCTCCTGTGTTAAAGTAATGTTTTGTTGAACCATCCATCCATCCATACATCCATCCCTACACTTAGTTGCTCAGTCACCACTAAAGGGCTTAGTCCGTTGGACGTAAGCATGTGGCGTTTTTGGGGCACCTGCTGAAACAACTGATGCTGGCGTTCTTCATGGAGGCCAGTCTCCTTGCATGATACAAACAGAACAGGGACAACCTCTAAACTAAAAACATTGCCCCGTAGTGCTACTAGTGGTTAAACATTCAACAGGGTACCTTTAATAATTCATCCAAATTAGGGCAGGACAACAAACGGCATACAAAGAGAAAGGAGAGGTTGTCATAATGTTTTTGTTTACATGGATGTTTGCCCGACCTTGCCCGTCCTTGTAGGTCGAAACGTTGCATCATTAAGTACCTCTGAAGCTTCCCTTTTGAAGCATCTTTTGAACCAAAAAGCACGCGGCGTATGGAAAGCGTTTTTCGTTGACTGACGTCCCGCACCCAGAGCGTTGTTTTTTTGAAGTCCACAGCGTGAATGCCGCATCAGCGAGAGTGACGGGACGGAGATCAAGTGAAGCCGGAGAGAAAAGTTATAGATGGAGAGAGAGGTGACATAGTGAGAGTGAGAGACAGAGAGAGCGAAGCATCCTTTGATGTTTGTTGGTTGATCCGGCCTGCTGTTTAGGACGCAGGCAGGTATGGTAAACATCCGAGGCTTCTCCAACCAGCTTTGATCACAGCCATGCTGAGAGTTGATGTTGATGACTCAGTGGTACCAGAATACTAAGAAGTGGCCACTACACACACACACACACACACACACACACACACAAACCTTTTACTGTACAGTACTTAAGTACACATCCAGTCACACACTAGGACATACGCTTTCATTCTTCTCCTTTCTCTCTTAATCTTTCATTCCAACTTTTAAACTCCTCAAATTCTATTTTCTTTTCACCCTGATGTGCGCGCACAATACCATAAAACCCTTTTACACAGATTCCTATTTTACTGATTGTGGTCCAAGTCTCAGTATGAGCCGTTTACATCCATTCGAGAGCCAGCAGCCAAAAGCCGAATCGTTCGGCTGCATCTGGCTAACCTCACCAGACAATTCAATTGCACTGAAAGAGTGAGGAGAATCTGTGAGACATCAGGGGATTAGCAACCAAGCAAACCATCATATCATATTGCGCAGGTTTACACACAGACAATATTAAAAAGAAATGGCTTAAGCAGTGAAACAGAAAACGGAAAGAGACCATGTACTGAACAACATGCACTTCAACAACAATCTGTTTTATGGGCATATTTTAAGATTTATGTCTTTTTTCATGAAGACACTGCTGGGCTGGAAAGCAAAAAAAATCTAAAGTTTTTTACAGATCTTAGAAACTAATTATCAAGTTTTCCTCCTTTCGGTAGTTTTACGTGTCAAAATAATATTGACTGTCAATATGCCAGAAATACAAAAAGCCATCTTTCTCTGGAAATGAAAGATAATCAAATTTTATCACCCGGAAAATAAGCAGTATATGCACTATTTCTTGTCCCGGTGTTCAGAGTTTACACAGAATGAGTAAAAGGATTAGTGGAACTTTTGCACCGTACTTTGCTGTAAGCTACCTTAAAGCCCACTGTATTATAGCATCTGTCAAATTATTATGATGGGATAAGTTTTGGAGAAATTTTCGTTTGTCATGAAATGAGAAAATCCCAGTGAAAATTGGCGCGGTCTGAGGATTTATGGGTGTAAAGCCACAGTGTGCTCAGGTTGATTGAGGGGGGAAGTGTTGTGTTGTGTGTAGGTTTGCGACAGTGTCTATTTTTGATACTACAACTAGGGGTCACCAAAAACAGAAATTACCAAACTGTACACACACATTAGGGGCTTTAAAGTGGCTGTAATCAATATTTTTTATAATGTATCAAATGATGATGTGTAATGTGAGAGGCTCCGTTTGTACTGTAGTGATGAACCTACAGAGAATTATCACCTGAATCTGAAGCTCCCATCGGCTTTACGCTGCTTTATAGCGAGTTTCAGCTCATTGTTTAGCTGTTAGCGATTAGCTGGTGAAGCATTTAGCAGCTAAAGAGCCTGATATTTCCCTCAGGAGTTGGTGGAGACCAAAAACGGAGCTAAAAGAGAGTGAATGTTGGACTTACATGCATTAGGTGGACAGAAACACGACTAGCAAGCTAATGTTGCTCCGTAATTGCTGGATGTGTAAATAAGCAACTGTGTAAGACTTTATTTTGATAATTGATTAATCGGTTTGAGTACGTTTTTCAGAAGAAAAAAAAGTCTAAATTCTCTCATTCCAGCTTCTTAAATGTGAATATTTTCTGGTTTCTTTACTCCTCTCTGACAGTAAACTGAATATCTTTGAGTTGTGGACAAAACAAGACATTTGAGGACATCATCTTGGGCATAATTTTCTGACATTTTATAGACCAAACAACTAAGCGATTAATCGAGAAAATAACTGACAGATTAATCAACAATGAAAAATATCATTAGTTGCATTTATATTTGACAGTGAAATTATATCTTAAAGGCTCAGTTTTCCCAAATTACAAAATGTGTTTATATGTGGTATGTAGTCGCAGTCGTGCAGATAGTTGTTGTCTTTTGGATTTTTTTGTTGTTGGTCTACTTTTTAGACGTGTCTCTGAGATTTCTGCCACCGTCCCCAATATATATATACATAATATGAAGGTGAATGGAATTTTGTTTTTGTGGTGCTCACAGCATTGAAAAAAAACTTTTTAAAAATTCAACAGCAATGTCAAAGTTTCAAGAAACTGCTACTCTGGATAATCCACAGACCTCATTGTGAACAGTTTTCATTGGAAGTTCTTTCTGCATTAGAAATAGTCACTATGACAACTGTTGTCAGTGTGCGACACAAATGAGATTCTATTCACCTCGACTGTATTTGGGATGAGGCAGAAGTCTCAAATGTGTTTTTTTGGGGGGTGTGAACTGAAACTTTAAGAATAGGAAGATTTCATATTCTACATTTTAACTATGGAGCAAAGAAATTATTCATCACACTGTCATAAGGGTAGAAAAGAGTAACACCAGTCTGAAAAGTAGCATTTCACTATTCTCTCTGGTTGAACACTTCGGGTGTTTCTCTAAGTCATGAATGCTTCCTTAGTAGGACAGAAACAAAATAAAACTCATCAAACCAGTCTTGGTTAGTCTTCCCATTGTTCCAACAATCTCCAGCTCTGGTCGAAATAAACCCTGAGTTTAGATCTGAAAAGAACAGCCGTTACGCTCTCCTCAAAGCGACCAGACTTTTACCTCGCCGATTGTAAAACACACTTCAAACTCGACAGAAACAAAATAAAATGCATCAAACCCATCTTGGTTAGTTTTCCCACTGTTCCAATAACCTTTAACTCTGGTTTGGTCAAAATAAACCCTTAATTAATTCACCGCGTTAGATCTGAAAATATGCCAGCTCTGCCTGCTGTTTTTCCCCGCTGCCTCACTCTGCCATTGCTGGCCTCTTTGTGTTTGTGCTAACATTACTGAACAAGTCTGTTGCTGAGTGACAAAAGTTGGAAGAAACTTTTAATTAGACCATGTAGATCTAATATGAGTGAAGATTCAGCAACTGGATTGCCAATTTCTCGCCTCAAATTTGTTCAGAAACAGATTATGGCGGACTGCTGAAGTGAAATAACTGAAAGTTTACGTGCTTATTTTCAATTGGTGGACGGGAAATACATTGTGTGCATAGGATTGTGGGTGTTTTAGGAGTGCGGAGGATACACACATGCATCCTTCAAAATCCTCTCAACGAAGGACTCAGTCCTCGGTAGAATTCGAAGCATCCTCGACATCGGATTCAATGACGCAGCATCCTCGAAAGTCAGCCATTGTAGGATCCTTCCTTGACTTTGAGAAACACGCTTTGTTTGTTTCACCTCTGACCACACCCATCAATCGTACCTGTAACTACACGCCACCGTGATGTCACGGTGTACTGACACTCCCTGGAGTACACTGCTACATCACTGCAGTAAGGTGGAGGTCAGCAAAAATAAGACTTTCAGGAGGTGTTGAGTTACGCTTTAATGACAACATCATAATCATAAACATCCATAAAGTTTGATTAATGTCAGTTTGTATTAGTGTTATTATGGCAGCTTGATGCATATCCCTTAAAATAGAGTGTAACATAATATTGTAACAGGGTTTAAATAATAGGCAAACTGTGATCACAAATATGCAAGTTGAAAGAAAGAAAGACTCACACACGCATCACACACGTAAGCTCTATGAGGAAGAGACATGCCGTAAGTGTGAGTGCATTCCCATGTCTTTTTGGCCAGTGCAGTCTGTGTGTTTAATTCCAAATGACACACAGCCTGAGAGGAGGGGATGCGGGGAGACACACACACACACTCATCCGCACATAACTGCACACCAACATGTACTGTTTAACAGCTCGTGGCACACACCTGCACTTGAACACACACACACACCTGCGCACACACACACAGTTTCCTCTCGCCCAAGCGTATTAGGAATGCAGACAGTGTCACAGGAGCAGGGCAGGCCGCTGAGTGGCTTAATACAACCTAATGTATCCTGGCACATTAGCCCTTTCTTGGATTGAGCATCCTCACTCATCGAGACCCACTTTACCCAGCTACCATTTAACCAACCACACACGCACACACATGCACTTCATTGTCTGCCCAAAGTACTAATGCTCAGATGGTAGTCATCCATAAATGTATCAGTGCACAATCAATAGGCAAAGCACATTTTCGTCAGATGGAAAACCACGGTCGTACAAATTGAAATGAAAGACGGAAAAACTCCTCCTCCATCTGCTCTTCCTCCAGCTGGCCTTCTCCTCCTCCTCTTCTGCTCTTTCTTTCTTCCTCCTTTTCTCTTCTTTCTGTCTTGTTTTACTCTCATTTCATGCCATCTCATTATCCCCCCTCCCTCTTTCTTTTGTCCTCCTTCCACACGTATCTCCAGTCCTCCCCTACCTTTTCTTTCTCTGTCTGCCTCCCTCTCTTCTCTCCTTTCAGCCCTTTTATTCTCATTCTGTGCATCTCTCCCTCTGTTTCTCTCTCTGCCTTTACCCCTTTAGTTGTTAATCAGAGTTGATTGGGAGCAGAGAGAGCCGAGAGGAGCTCCCCAGTGGATCAATGCCTCTAAATGATCTGTTCAAGGATCCCTTTAGAACCTGCAAAACTCGCTCTGATAGGGCACCGAAGCATGAAGGCGCTCATTTCACATCTAACTCACTTCCTGATTTGCCCTCTGGGAGGGAGATAGGACCGCCGTTATAGGGATAATTTGTCCCAAAGCTAAATATCCCACTAACCAAAAGTGCTTAGACCAAAATGTCTTCATTCCAGGCAATCAATTACTGCCAAGGTGAGGGGGAAAATGATGAATTTGTTTAAAAAGCTCAGTCTGTGTGTGTATGCATGCGCCATCTGAGACGTCGAGATTGCCCGACAACTGGCTTTGTTTATGCTCGTTTGATTGAAGACGTTTTCCTGCTCCTCAAATTTACTGAGCTTCGAGAAACAAGATTTGATAATGTGCGACAGCTGAATTTTAAAAAATGTATTTGACGGGGTAGATTTGGAATGAAATTGATCGTAGCCGTGGTGAGCAATGATGTTAATGACGAACACCAGAAGAAGAAGCGTCCGCCACAAACGCCCACAATACGATATCACGCTGAGGAATTTTAAACAGTCATTTGAAATGTTAGATGGTTTACTGAAGAATGTCTCAAAGTGAAACTTGAATTTTGAATGATTGTGGGATGTTAAAGATTCAAAAACAAAAAAAGATTATCAAGTCATGCCCTTGGGACATATTATTTATGGAGTGGTAGTAAATAAAATAACTGAATTATCAAATATTTAAAAAACACTGATGTATTGTATTTTCTCACAGAAGAGTGCCGATATGAAAGCAAAATTATTCATGAAACAAAGCTATGTATTTTAAGACCTGCGGTTAAACAAATACTACATTTACAAGTACTTATTTAGCATTAGATGTGAAGTATTGATTGATCAGTTTCAGCTTCAAGAACTTTTGCTAATAGGTACCATAAAATTAAAATGACGCTCTCATATTGGGTATTATCTTGCATAGTAAACTACGACTGTTTTCAAAGAAAATTGGGTGATATTCTATATTTTTCTTATTGTCAACAAATCGCATGTAGATACCAAAACCAACCAAATCGACTTGCCCAAAGTCAATTTTTACTTGCACCTATACAAATTGGTTTATTTATTAGCGGTTATCAAATGACAACAGAGACCAAAGTTTTATTAGCGGCTATCAAATAACAACAAAGACGAAAGTTAATCTACCGGTGTGGTTGCAGATTGCAACCAACTGAATACCCCTCAGCTTACTCCTCCCTTTCCAAGACTGCGGTAACCGCTGGCGGTACCACAGTTTTGCACTCGGCTGTTCACGTTACCGCAGTTTCACAAGCCGTTCTCCGACATGGAGAACTACAGTGGCCTTCAGGTAATGTGAAAATTCGAAAGGCTCTGTCTAGAGCCAGTGTTTGGTTTGTCCATTCTGGGCTACTGTAGAAACATGGTGGAGCAACATGGTGGACTCTGTGAAGAGGAACCGCTCCCTATGTAGATACAAAGGGCTCATTCTAAGCTAACGAAAACAACGATTCTTAGTTTCAGGTGATTTTACAATAATGAAAACATAGTTATGAATATTATATTCAATTTATGCTAATTGATCCCCTGAATTGTAAACACTGTTCCTTTATGTAAATTAATCTGGAGTTTCGCCCACATCCTCTAACGCCACCCAACTAAACTCCTGTTTCCAGGATAATTGAAATGCTCGCTTGCGCTTCAGCTCCGAACTTTGTCTTTACCCGACGCCATTTTCTGCACATGTGCAACTCTCAACAGAGATGCGTAGGAAGTGAGATGGTTCACTCCTTACTGTAGTTACTTCCATCATCAGCTCTGGTAAAAATTATGTGTTTAATTATTTTTTATCACTGGCCCGATCGAGCAAGTGAGTCGCTAGATTTACTACTTGCCCGGGGCATTTTACCTGACATTCCTTATTGTTGAGCCATACAGTAGCTTATTCCTTTATACCTTGTTGTCCAGAAATTATTTAAAACACATAAATAAGCCACACTGTTGCACTGGGTTGATCTCAAATACACCATCCTGCTGCCATAAACACTCACTCGTCTAAAGCACCAAAAGTGTTTTCATCCACAGCTGAAAATAACACTCGCTTAAAAACGACAGCACCCAGCTGTTTTAGGAAATCATTTTTTTAAATGAAAGTATAAGTTTTTAAAGTGTAATGTCTTCTGAACAAATGCGAGAGCCACAGACAAGATGGGGAAGCCATAAAGTCTGGAGAGACTACATATTGTTGGTTTTTAGTCTTTATTTGCATTTGTTGACAATAACAAAAATATAGAATATCGGCAGCCTTATCCTTTAAAAGAGACTGTTTCACTCCAGTGACTTCAAGATTGTAAACAGAAGTTCGGTTCCCATATAAGCAACGTTGGCATCAAAACATAAACATAAATAGAGCCTGTGTAATGTAGGGAAAAAAATGCAGCCATATGTTTTTAATATAGTCTAACTGCTTTGCAGAGACTGTTGAGAGAGATAGATTGGGGAGTTCAAGCACCATCTTATGTACTTCCATATGTTACCTGCATTAATTTCTCAAACTCATTGACTCGGCGCCAGAAGAAGGAATATAGCAAGGACAATTTCCACAAAATATACCCTCTACTATGTATCTATATACTAATATTTCTGACCCACTTCTATTCATCATGCTGCCCTCAGTGATCCGCATGTGTACGGAGCTAAGTGGCCATTCACCACAGACTCTATACGCTGCTTTAGGGGGTGGGATAATAATGTGTGCTCTCTACCATCACATGACCCACTTCTCTTGAGTATCATACGAGAAGGCTTATTCAAGCACTCTGGAAAAAAAACACCAAACATGCTAATAATTCCCATGAAGCGTAGCTCGGCAAGCTTTATTAAAATATAATGGGCTGCCATGCAAACTTTTAGCATAACCAGAGGGATTATTGATTGATTTTTCTGGCATGTTTATTAAATAGGAGACCTTCAAGATATTTTTTGACTCAGGTGGTTTTATCAGAAAGCATTTGTTGAAGTGTCCTTGAGCAACGCGTGGAGTCTCTAAGGGTTGCTGTTTTTGTAGCTGGCTCGACCTCAGATCTTCCTGTGGGGATTTACAGACAGAAATGTCCTAACAGCGATCATACAATTTCATATAATTACGGTACACAGCATGACTGAGCTAAGTGGACTCACCGCAGTTTCCTTTATGCTGTGCAATCATACAGAAATCCAATATAGGTAGTAAATATTCATAGTATTGTAGAAGATTTTTTTGATCTCATTACACTTCGGTAAACTATTCCTGATGCCTTCTCCCCCCCTGCCCACTGATTCTCTGCATAGTTTGCGATTATTATTATTCATGAAGAAATGTTAATCCATTGTTCCCTCTGTGTCTTGTAGGTTCTGGCACGGAGAGTACAGGGTGGCGGTGAACATTAACGACTATCTGGACATCTACTGTCCTTACTACGAGGGTCCTCCGTCCCACGGGCGCATGGAGCGCTACATCCTCTTCATGGTCAACCACGAGGGTTACACTTCCTGCCAGCACAGGATGCGTGGCTTCAAGCGCTGGGAGTGCAACCGTCCCAGCGGTCCTGACGGACCCCTGCGCTTCTCGGAGAAGTTCCAGCTCTTCACTCCCTTCTCCCTGGGCTTCGAGTTCAGGCCTGGACACGAGTACTACTACATCTGTGGGTTATCAGCTAGGCTAGTTTGTGTGTGTTTCTGTGTGAGAAGGTGTTTGTCCATTTGTTGTGTGCATGGGAGCGTGCGCGTGTCTGTGTTTACGTGTTAGCCACGCTTCTGTTCAATATGCATTTATAAACGATATGTAAATATGCAATCAACAGAAGTTGATTGAGAGAGTTCTCAAACACCATGTCGCTCGCACACCCACAGGCACGCATAAATACACCTTCCATCTCTCTCTCGCTCCCCCCTACTCCCTCTCTCACTCGCTTTATATCTTGATGTATCTGTCTGCTTCTTCTGTCGAGATCATAAGTGGTGTGCTCAGCAAAGTGGTAAAAATGTCACCAGGCGTAGTTTGTAATCATTTTTATATTAGCTGTATTGATGTTTCTCCTCACTTCAACAAGTGATGTATTAGTATCACAGATGGGCCGTACCCCCTGAGACTGTTTTTCTGAACCGAGTTAAAAAGCTATCATTCCCCCACCAGGCGTGGGGACAAATAGAAGCTTCAAATTACTCTTAAACATTGTTTTCAGCTGCTCGGTGTGCCAGATGGGTGGGATAGATTTACCGCATCCGGACTGTTTAGTGCAAGATCAGTTGGTAATCACAGAAAAGCACATTAAATTGACTTTCAAAAGCTTCGCTGTCAATGTCCAAACTTTTCTGGCGCCGCACAGACCACTTATTTTCTGCGAGGAGGCTGCGAGAGCTGTTCAGCTTGTGACAAAACATTTGACTGTTTGAATCCACAGACCAGATGGGAGAATATGTGGAAGAAAAAGATTCTTCTGAGAGTCATAATTCACACAATCACAAGAGGTCACTTGTCAGGAAAATGTACAGTATGCACAGGGTTGTAAGTTTTTAAACAAACAATTTATTCTGTCGTTTGTCTGGCAAGGACGGTCTTGAGCTGCCTTTGGGGGAAGTGTGAAATTACTTTACAAAAAGTAATCCTGTTGTAATTATTCATCTCTCTCCTTGATTATTAGCAAGGTTACCTCATCAATCCTTTACTGATTTTACTTTTGTATTACTCTCTAAACGTCATACCAAACCTGACCTGTCATTGGTATCTTGTTCAGAAGTTGTCTCATAGACATTGGGCCTCATGCAAGAACCACTCGTACGAACTGATTCGTTCTCAAGTGGCTTGTACGAGTGATTTAGGAGAACTTTCTCGTATTTTAAATTTTCTCCTAGGAACGAACCTGACGACCTGCCATAGGAGTCATGTGCAATCAGTCTGCTGTTAATCAAATCTAACTTTCTTCACTAATGAATTGTATATTTCATTACTCTGAAGCAATTTTGGGTTTGAAAAATCCCTATATAAATTACATTTCATAATTATGTTGACATTTCCCTTCGACTGCAATTTGAATTATGATTTAATTCTAAATGTATTCATATAGCCTAACGATTTCATCATTAATTTAAATTGGCCATTGATGCTATTGTATAACACTATAATATCAATATGATAATCTCAAACTGCAAAAACGACTTAGATTATAATTGAAAGTTAATTTGTCTCCGTATATAATAAGGTCAACGGGAAGTGTAAGCAGCGCATCAGGCCCTTGGAAGAGAGCGTGTCACGGTCATCATGTCTAGAAAGGTAACCCACGAGTTGGGAAACTCTCACGAGATGGTTAAGGTTAGGCATTGACCTTGAGTAATTAAGGTTAGGATAGGTCGCCAAGCAGCGAGTCTTGCAAGAGTTTTTGCAAGTTTTTGCCAGATTCGCAATTTGCGGGTTACCTTCTAGACACGACCCTGTGTCGCTATGCTGATATATTGGCAGAGACAGATGAATGGGGCAGGACGCGTAGCCTTATATGGTATTATTTGGGCGTTAATTATACTAATTCACTAGTCTCATGAACGTGCGCTCATTTACACACAGGTGGCATTCATCATGTTTTCTTTTACTTTTATTTTTTTATTATTTTTATGAACATAGAACAGGTGAGGACTGAGACATTACAGTATAATCAATAATAATCAAACATTTAAAAAATTATTGAATAAAAAGAGAGGCACAGGTACAGTTCAAAATGCACATAAAAGTAAAAAAAGAAAAATTCTTGTAAAAGAGTCTAGATTTCTATTACTATCCATTTTTCCAAGTATTTATCCCCCTTCTCCTTTTGAAGTCGAAGAGTGAAAGTCATTTTGCATTCATCATGTTTACGCAGGTCATTTACACAGTTATCTGAAGTTAGGAGCGTTTGTTGAATTTGACGAATACGAGCCCACGGTACGAAAAAAAGTAAGAGAAATTTAAGACAATAATAGTAAAATGTTCTTGCATGAGTTCCAGTGATTCTACAGCAGCATTTCTGCCACTGCGCAGCCTGGCACAGCTCTCTTCATTACCTCCCTGTGTTGCCGCTGCACAGTCGGCTGACCTTAACCTTTTTAGTAGGAGATGATGCATTCTCACCATGACCCGTAATGGAATGAGGGTCCTCTGCCATCAGTTTCAGGTCGCCATGCATATTCTAGAATGGGTTTTTTGTCCATGGAGAGAGTTTCTGACCTTACAGTGATATTCTCCTCATTCAGACAGCGAACAGAGCGATCAGCCAAGGCTGAATAATAATAAAAAATCCTTGACAGATATTGACACAGGTTTTAATTCAATTTGTTGTAGCATTCTTGTATTCAGATTGTATTTCTAATACGGTAACACGATTTTGTAATGTAATGCAATCACTGAAAACCAATGTTGCTGAATTACTGCGATAGATAATAAGATTAAAGTAATGCGCTTCCTCCAACACCGTTTTGTTTACAGAGTAACTTTTAATAATGAGCACTAAGTATCTGTAAATATTTCCCTGCCCCAGTCTGTTGTCTACAATGTCACAAAGACACAGCGGGCAAGAGTCAGAGAGCTAAAGAGGCGAAGATAACAGCCACCCGATGTCCTACTGCACTTTTTCCCAATCACACGCACACACAAAGACACACTCTTTTGTTTTCAGCCTCGTGTAAGGGATGGACAGGGCCCCTCCAGAGTTGTATAGTTGCTGACTATGGTATTGTGTTTCTGGGACCCCTGAGGGGAATGTGTATTCCTCGAGATTGGTGTGTGTGTATGTATTGTAGGGGGGAGGGCTGGTAGCGGGGTCAGTTGTCAAGCGATTGTGAGTCCGTGAAAGGCCATGTCCATCATCTTGACTGACAACCACACACGTTATTGTTTCTCACATGCACACACACACACACACACACACACACACACACACATACACACACACACACACTCACAGGGCAGTATTGATGTGGAACGAAGGCATTTTGACATTTTTAACCACCCAGCCCTTCAGTTGAGTGTGTGTATGTGTGTGTGTGTGTGTGTTTCCTCTCTGCAGATACTCACAAAGTAAAAAACACATCGATCTTTGATGGTGATCTGTGGCCAGACCTGTGTGAGTGTGCGCCCGTGTGTGTGCACGTTGGTGTGTGTATTTGTCATGTGTTTGACATGTTGACAGGTCCGCTCCACCCCTTACTTCTCCCAGCTGCCATCTGATGAGGTTGAGTGATTTTCAATGGGTTTTCAGGAGACGTCGGATTGTGGATGTGCGCTGGGAAACGGAGGCGCTGGGAGAGCTGATAAGACTTTTAAAAAATGACAAAAGTGAAAATATTTGGAGGGCACGGAGAGGGGGAATGGGGGGGTGTGGGGTGCGGAGGGTATATATCTTTACAATTGTGGCCCTTTCTCCCCCGAAATGCTGCCATTTGTCAGCGAAACGGTAGGGAAGCCGAAACAAAGACACACAACAGGAGAGATGGCTCGATAAAAAGCTGGCGGGGCTTCATAGGGGACCGCGGTACACTTTCTCTGGGCACTGCGAAGAGTGTATGTGGATGATTTGAAGAAATTTGAGGCAAAGGAAGTGGACTACAGGGAAGGCATGAAAGGGTAAAAGAGGTGAAGGGCAGGGAGAAGGATGGAGGGAGGAGTTGTGGGCAGAAAAGAGAGGGAGGAGAGGGCAGATGAAGGGTCAGATTTATTTCCTGTACGCTGTGGATCTTGATGATGGTCCTCTCCTGGGTCACTCTGGGCTCTGGCTATGCGGACTTCCTCAAGGGAGAGGGCCAATAGGTCTCCACGCAAGCACCAGCGTGTGTGCACATTCTTTTTCCTCGTGTATGTGTGTGCACGCCTGCATGCGTGAGCGGTCAGGGAGTTGGTCACCATCTGCTTTAAGGTCTCCAGCTCTATTTCACATCAGAGCGAGGTGGGACTAAAAACCCAGATTCAATTTAATTTACTCTACTTTGAAGTTTGAATCACAGTAACTTTTTAACATTTTTCTGGCATTCAGCCAGTACAGCAGCAGCGGCGGCTCAGCGGTTAGCACTGTCACCTCGCGGCGAGAAGGACCTGCGTCTGTGGGGAATTTGCATGGATTTCCTTCCCCCCGTTCGAAAGACATTCAAGTCAGGTCGATTGGAGAGCCGGTATTTCCCTTAGGTGTGACTGTGAGTGCGACTGAGTCCCAGTGTGTGCGGGCTGATCCCTTACAGACTTGTTTACATTGCCTGAAGTGCTCAGTATGTTTACGGGAGCTCATAAGCTTGAGAGCATTGGTTTAAGAGAACTTAAAAGGACATATTATAAGAAAGTCTCCAACTGCTCGAAGCAATAAATGTCATCAAGAAAGTAATAGGCTGCATTAATGACTACATTAATGTCAAATTATAACAAATGCGTGTTAACTTGCGTGTTCCTTACTTTATATTCCTACCCTTGATTTACCACCTCTGACATTTTTGTTGCAAGCTAATTTCAATAATGTATGTGTGTTTTACTTTGCTGAACAAGAAGAAATGTCTAAAAACAGTCTACATATTCATGTGGAAAGAAGTCGGCATTAAAGCCCACAGACACACTAGTTTCTGGCAAAAGCCGTCCTCCAGTGAACAAAGTCGTATATGTAGTCTAATCATTTCCACTATATCCGTGTTATTACCTTATCATGTGTTTGTCAGTGTTTCTCCCTGCCATCCCATAAATAGGTACGGTGACTTGAAATAATTGGGGTTAAACTGAGGTTTGGTGTCTTTGTGTTTTGCGGATCCGACCTATGACCCTCCAGTCACACTGCTGAGGGGCCCTGAAAGGCCCACGATCACTGTGTGTCAGTTGGTTTGTGGTCATTTGAATGACTAAATTAAAATATCAACTGAACGGATAAAGGCATTTAGCGGGGTTACCTAAAGCCGTGTTTCCCAAACTTCTTTTGTGGGAACCCAATTTCTAATAATGACAAACCGTCGTGACCCAATTCACAATAAGCCTTCGTGAGAAGAGGGAATTTGTGCGTAAATAAACGTTCTAGACCATTTTTACTGCCATTTCCGCATCACCTTATATTATCTTGAATAGGTAAACCACCCATTATGAAAAGATACACGTTTGATAAATCACAACTTATAAATGAGACCAAATAAATGCATTTAGGTGGAGTTAACAGGCTACAATTATCAGAACAATACGAACATTCAGGCTCCCTCATGTGGCTCAAAGGTGTACTGCAGATATAAATGTTAAATTAAAGACTATTGAGCAAATTTATATGGCGATCCAAATAAAATCTTCCGAGACCCACCTGTGGGTCCCGACCCAGTCTTTGGGAATGACTGATCTACACTGTATCTGTGTGATTACTTCATTATATATTGTCAGTGTTTCTCCTTGCCATCCCATAAATAGGTACGGTGACTTAAAGTATTTCGGATTAAATTGGTGTGGTGTCTTTCTGTTGTGGGGATCCAACCTATGACCCTCCAGTCACACTCCCGTTGGGCCCTGAAAGGCCCGGGTTCACTGAGTGTCAGTTGGTTTGTGGTCACTTGAGTAATTTTAAATTAGTCTGAGAACAGGTGACACTAAATTAAAATATCAACTGAACGGATAAAGGCATTCAGCTGGGTTACCTAAAGGATAAGGCTGGTGTTATTCCATATTTTCTTATTGTAAAGAAATCCCATGAACATACCAATATTATAGTCCATCAGTACTGTCTCTGTAAACTCCCAGTCCAGCCACCACCTGATAATAAGCCTCGTAGCACTCTGAGACAGAACACCATTTAAAAGAAAACCTTTATTAAATCTTCTCAATGACTTTATGAGTACAATCAGCAGCACAAATCGCTTTATCTTTCAACTAATCCCCTCTTTCAATCTCTCTGCTTTTTTACAGCGTCTCCTCACCCAAACCATGTGGGGCGAGCATGTCTAAAGCTGAAGGTGTATGTCAGACCTCCAGGTAAGTCACGCTCTAACTACACACTCGCACACACACACATTGTCGCACAAAAACACACGCAAAGGTCCAGATTGGCTATCAAAGTAAAATTAGGGGGGAATAAGAGGTCTGATAGAATGCCCCGGCAACACTCTCTGCTCTGATTCACACACCAGCCAGGCAACACTTTAACACCTTTACACACTGAAACACACACACACACTGACACAGTCACACATGCAAACACACACAAGTGTGCGTGGGCGCATGCACGCGGGCACAAAGTGGCATACGCACTTCACATCAGATCACATCACATCACACTGGGTGTGAGGGAGACCTTCTGTCCTTGTAGAAAGAGAACAGAGCGGGCTGAAAGTGCTCTCTAAAAACGTTACCAACATCACTCCACTGGCTGGATTCGCTCATAAGAAACAAGAGAGCGATCTAATAATAAACCCATCGCATACTGTAGGAGTCTAATCTAATAATAGACACTTCATATTTCTTAATAAAATTCTCCTTATGCATCAGGCCTCGTGGTAAAAGATGAAGCTCGACTTGCCCGCCGAACAGCGTGCAGCCTGATACTCTTTTGAAAACAGCTCCCTCGGAGATTGGCGTAGACGGGACACAAGTGCGCCATGTTGGCCTGTGATAGTGGCGTTTAAAAATAACTCGACAGAAGACACGGGGAGCAGATTGCGGCAGGCATTACGCCACACTTGCGTTATCTTGAAAATCTACCTCGAAGATTCTACCTCGTGAGTTTTCAACGTAAGCCCGACTAAAGAATCAAACCTGGGTAGTAACACGACTCCCTTGATAATGACACGGCTTTGAAGATCTTCGTAAAAAGGATGAGAGTCGGCCTTCGCAGCTTTTCCAGACTCAGATCATTCCAGCTACTGCTAAGGGGGAAGGAAATTCTCTCCTCCTCCATAATTACTGAAACAACATACGTTCTTTTATTCTGTCATTGCCGCAGCTCCTCTTTGAGATTCTGCTTTTTTGTGCTCTTAGAGTAATCTGTCTGACATTGCAACTAAAAATCTCATCTGTGAAATATTGTCACGAGAGTGAGCTGTGAGCGGTTGCACATGTGTGTGAGTGGATGTGTGTCTTTCTGTGTTTGTGTGTGTCAGCTGCTCCAGATTCAGAGTCTCTGTGATTAAACTGTAATTAGGTTGGTTAAACCCCCTGCAGAGCTCAGTTGCTGTCGTCTTCTCCTCCTCCTCCTCCTCTCTCTTTCCTCTCCTCATCCCTCTCTGCCGTCTTCTCTCTGCCTTTTTCCTCGGCTTTTGAATTGTGAGTTTTGTGGTTTGTCGCTCACTTTCCACATTTTTTCCCCCCTCGTAACAGTTCCACTTGTCTACCCTTTGTCTTCCTATAAACCCCCTCCCTCCTTTGTTTTAAATTGTCTTGTCTTTTGTCTGTGTGTCCCTCTCAGTTCAGATGTTTTGTCGTTTCTCTCTTCTTTCCGTTTCAGATGGGTCGGGATATGATTCTCCGGAGCCCTTCCTGACTGATGGAGGTCCGTGCTGGAGGCCAGGGTCCGCGGCCCTGTTAGCTGCTCTGGCCTCACTGCTCCTGGGACTCTTCTCCTGGCTGTGACCCCTCTCCCCCTCCTCCTGGAGCTCCCACCCAGGGTCGCTGGGCTGGGCTGGCTGTCCCTCTAAATCCACCACCCCTCAGGGAAGCCCTCTGTCTCCGTCCCCCCCCTCCTCTCCCCTTCCTCTCCCACCTCCACCTCTATACGACCACCAACCACCCCCACTGCCAGCCCCCTCCATGGCCCAGCCACGGACACCGCTCCCAGGCCCTGGCTGAGAGGGTCGGGTCTCGAGCTGTCTGGGAAGCTGCGCTTCATCTCTGATCCCCTGAATTCAGGGTGGAACAGCAGCTCTCAGCTGAAAAACACAAGGGAAATGTCTCTGCACTCATATCAGGGGGTCCTTTTGATTTGTCTATTGACTCTTGGCCACTGATGGGGTAGATGTAGCCGTGGCTATGATTAAACTTGTCGTTCCAGTGCCATTCCTATCATCCAATCACGGCAGGATGCATTAAGCGATAGGCCTGGATGCACAAAAATTGGATTTTTTCTCACATTGCTATCCCATCGTCAGACGAAGAATTGGAAGTGGCCAAGCTTGCATTGTAATTGGAATTCTATACTACCTGGACCAGCTCCAACTGCAGCGAGAAAAAAAGAGCAAACGTATAGAGACGGAGAGGAGGAAAGTGACCCGGGCCGGTGCAGAAAAGAAAGGGAAAACAATGCGGGCACGGATTTAAATACATGCGGCCATGTGGGAGATGTAATGTTATATGTGTTGATATTTTCAGAGCCAGTGTAGATTCACAGCAATGTGATATAAAAAAAAATCATACTTTTTTTTTATGAGAAGCTAAGATATCACATTATAATGACAAGTGTAATCATAGCCTGTTTGAGTGGGAGGGTGTGTAGGGGGGTGTGCTGGGTGGGTGTATATTTTCAGGTGGGATGTGTTCTGTCTTATTCATGTTTCTAAACAAAGCATTTATCACAGCCTGGCCAGCACAGGCGTCTTCAGCACTGTCTAATGTCGATAGGGTCGGGTGACTTTTGGAACCATGACTTTCTCATGTATGAATGTACCACTGGTCACCCACCTCTTTGTCTCTCTGTATTATTATGACTGTGGTCACTTACAGTACCTTCTCTCGGACTGGCAGGATGAACGGGGTCGGGGTCGGGGTGATTTTGGAGGGATGGCGGGGCGGGGTAGGGCAGGAGAAGTTGAGGATGGAACAGGTAACAAAAAGGAGGCGACACTCAAGTTGCATGACCACTGTGAAACCTTCAGATCAATCTCGTTTGTAATGATGATATATTTTTTCATGGGGGAAAAATCAGAAACACCCTGCTACCGCTCTCTTGCTCTCCCTGAGACTTTTTTTTCAGACATCAAACGGAAAAAATTCAGCCTCTCTCCTCTCGCACGGTTTTTCCTGTCTGGCTTTCGGTCGTTGATGGATTAGCTCGGGGCCTGGTGAGATAAATGGACCCACAGGGTGAAACTGACTGGAAATCAGCCCCTCAGAGCCCAGGCCAGATCACAATGGACGCAAATACTGACTGAAGCTGGTCCCGGGTCTGAGGGTTAAACCAATAAAGGGGAAGCGCATAGACTTGTGGCAAATGAGGCGAGGTGTGTGTGTGTGGTAGCATCACAAAAAACACACATGCGCATGCACACACATATACATGCACACACGCACACGGTCTTTGATAACGGGACGGTTCCTCTGAGATTTTGGGAGCATTTGTGGACTATAAAAGGAACAGCACAAGGAGAGAGAGGGAGCGCCGAGAAAGTTTGTGTG
Source organism: Adelosebastes latens (assembly GCA_916700685.1). Classification (NCBI taxonomy): domain Eukaryota; kingdom Metazoa; phylum Chordata; class Actinopteri; order Perciformes; family Sebastidae; genus Adelosebastes; species Adelosebastes latens. The sequence goes on along the minus strand of CAKAKR010002719.1, from coordinate 5,926 downwards.
TATCATGGGACTTCTTTAATGTTGGGAAGTGAACATAATGAGTAAGCACTGTGAACACACGCATACATACACACATGACGACCAGTGTACAGATACACACAGACATATGTAGAAAAGCACATGCAGATCTAGACATTTACAACGACATGGCATGCACATACACACATGTACAAAGACACACACACACACACACACACAAGAAAACACAAACAAGGGGAAGCACTTCCTTCCCCGTTTCATCTTATTTTTGTAGCATTTAAAATCACTGTTAATTACTCCTGTGTGGGATGCAGTGATGGGGTATAGCCTGTGGAAGATTAAAAAAAATGTGTTTTCTCTTCTTCTATTCCACTGATGCTGTCCTTCTATCGTTCTTCTTCTCTGGTTTGTGATCCATGGTTGGTAGTGGTAGGATGCCTCCAGGTCTGAGCGTCATGTATGAGTTTGTCTCCTTTTCTGTTTGTGGTGTTTTTATTTTTGTTTTGTGGGAGCTGACCTCAGTCATTTAAGTCAGTCAGTCAAAAGTAAACACAGAAGTCAGAGCAAGGAGAGAAACACACAAATAAAGATTGTCTTTTTGTCTACTCGAAAAATAAGCCAAGTGAATTTATTCAGTGGAAATGTGAATTAATTTTCATTTGATGTTTTTTTTTCTCCACCCCCCATAAGGGCAGATGATTGTATTCGTGTATTAGGCTGCACCTGGGTCTTTATTTTGCTCAGTCTATCTTCCTCTGACGTCAAAGTCTTGGGACGGTGAGCATTGAGCTCTGCCAGTCAAAGCATGAAATTATTCAGATGAAATCACCCTCTCCAATCTTCAGCTGTTTCTCCCTCAGCGATGTGACAGCTAATCTGAACTGCTGACAACGTGGAGACTGAATAGCTTGATAGCCTTTCCTCTCTTGTTTCCATCAGATTTCCAGCAGGGTGGCCTTCCGGTGATGGAAAGTAACCAAGTGCATTTACTGAGTACTGTAAGTACTGTACTCATGTACAATCTGGATGTACTTTACATGAGTATTTCCATGGTCTGCTACTTTAAACCTCTGCTCCACTACATTTCTGAGGGAAATATTGTACGTTTTACTCCACTAAATTTACTTTATAGTCGGGCTGTCAATCGATTAAAACATTTAATCACGATTAATCGCATGATTGTCCGTAGTTAATCGCAATTAATCGCACATTTTTTATCTGTTCATAATGTACCTTAAAGGGAGATTTGTCAAGTATTTAATACTCTTATCAACATGGGAGTGGACAAATCTGCTTGCTTTATACAAATGTATGTATATATTTATCATTGGAAATCAATTAACAACACAAAACAATGACAAATATTGTCCAGAAACCCTCACAGGTACTGCATTTAGCATCAAAAAATATGCTCAAATCATAACATGGCAAACTGCAGCGCAACAGGCAACAACAGCTGTCAGTGTGTCAGTGTGCTGACTTGACTATGACTTGCCTCAAACGGCATGTGATTATCATAATGTGGGCATTTCGGTAAAGGGGAGACTCGTGGGTACCCATAGAACCCATTTCAATTCAAGTCTAGGGAGCCATTTGAAAATGGCCACGCCAGTTTTTTTTAATCATAATCTCAATAAAAAGTTTTTATGCTTGGCTGAGGAGGAACAATTGATGTATAGATAATATGCCCTCTTCTTCTGCAACAGTTTAATGATACCCGACTGGAGAATTGGCGCCACCAGCTGTTTATCTTGATGCACCCAACTCCTAATATTAGCCCACCAGCAGTGGTCGGAAATGCGCATTAATTTGTATTTTCTTGCAATATCTGGCGATATCTTGCAAATTTAATGAAAACTTCTCGCATGTTTTCATTTAAATAAATGTTTGAAGCCCAAAGAGGTAAAATTATCAAAATATTTAATGAAAAAGAAGCAAGATTAGAGAAAAAAAAACCAAAATCATATTTTTTTGCAGCAGAACTTAGTTTTTTTTTAGTCTTTTTTCCCTCAATAATCATCTCACAACTACTCAGATTTGTCTTGTGATCCTTTGGAAGGGGCCTGACCCCTAGTTTGGGAACCACTGGACTGTACATAACGTGGTTAAAACTAGCTCCAGCTCGACCAGCTACAACAGTAAAATGCTATTTACACATTGATGCATCAGTATTAACAACCTATTAAAGGGATATTTCTGGTGTTTTGAAGTGGGATTGTATGAAGTACTTATCCATAATCAGTGTATTACTTACAGTAGATGACGGTCGGCACGCTCCCAGCTTGGAGAAACAGACAAGAGTGCTTAAACGGATATCAATTTTTTTAAGGTGAGCCTTTCTTTTAGGTGGCTAAAATAGCCCAGTCCACAGCACTGTATTGCTTGACTCCGATGTCGGTACTCCTCTCTGTTTCTCCAAGCTGGGGGCGTGCCGACTGTCCTCTACGGTAAGTAATACCCCTACTATGGATAAGTACCTCATATAGCCCCACTTTAAAACACCCGAACTATCCCTTTAATGTAATATATAATAATAGGCCACTCAAAGGCCATTTTCTACAGAACAAGTACTTTCACTTTTCATACTTTTAAGTACAATTTGCTGATGATATTTTTGTAGTTGTACTTATAAAAGAAGAAGAAGAGTATTTTTACATTGTGACACAACTCATATGTCTATCAAAAGTCCAGGTGTCCTTGAACGAGACCTGGAACCATTACATGCTGGCGATGCCTAAAGGCTAAATGTCTGAACAAATGAATATGAAAAGTTTCCTCTCAGCAGGTTTCCTCCAGATCCGGACATGAACAGACAGATAGACAATAGACACGTCCCCCCATTGGGGCTCGTATGGGACAGCGCTAGCTTGAAACATTTATCAGCCCCGTTTTAAAAGCGTTATTTGAAACCACTGACTCGCCTCTTTTGGCAGCGTGATGCAAAAAGAATATCAGAAACGTTGTTTTTAGGGAAAACTGAGGTATATGAATAATAGATAAGCCTTGGCCTGCCATGTTTGGCCCTCCTGTGCGAGGCAGGCTAATGGCTATCGATGTCTCTGGTTTCCATCAAATTGCTTCATATGAGAGCTCAATCCAAACGGAGGAAAAAAAGAGTAGATTCCAGTGAAAAGGAGACGAGGGAATTAAATTATCTCTGAATATTGAAACGCACGCTTGGTCAGCCAATTCTTTGTCCTGACAAGTATCAGGTACCAGCGGAATTAGCCTGACGTAAAATTAAGCCCGATCAAGCAAACCTTCCCATGTCTCAATCCTTGTGAGAGGAAAGATGGATGTGTGATACGACTGGAACAGAGACAGAAGTGAACAGATGTGCTCCTTGAAATCATGGGAACCTGCTGATCTGGGGCTATGTCACCGACACACATGCACATACACTATTATATCCCCCCGTCTAGATCCTATTAATCACTTGATTATTTCAGCTGTTTTCATTGGTTGGCGTACATAATTGGCGAGTATAAAATTTGGCCTATATGATGTTGGTTTTGGCAACGACCGAAAAGGAAAGCCAGGAAATACAGATGGCGACCCCTTCGCCATTCTTTTCCTCTCTCTTCATCTCTTCTGTTGATTTCTCGCTCTCACAGACACATTATTAGGCTACAGGCTAATCTATTCTCCTCTCTCCCCTGTACTTTTATCTCCTCGTATTCAACTAACTGGCATGATTTAGGAATTATGGAATTAGGGCAGCGCTCCCATCTCTATTAATGAGGAACGGCATGATGAAAGAGCTTGATCCTGAACGTGCCATCTGTAGTCACTATTACACATTCACTTAATCTATCTCTCCTTCTCTCACTAACTTTCTATTCTTTCTCTTCCCTCCTTCCTTCCTCTCTCTCTCTCTGTCTCACACACTCACATTATACCTTAGTTGCAATTACAGCGGAAATACTAATTCTCAGCTCTTCAAGCACTGTTGGATGTGGCGTGAAATGGTGAAATCGCACAAGCAGGAAAGTTAACTATGGACCACATAGCCATGCATAGGCACACACTCGCAGGAGTCCAGATGGACCGTGTGTTATTGCTGAATAATGCATGCTATGTAGACTCTATAAAAGATACATGGGCAGGCAGAGAGAGAGCTGGGCACCAGTTCGTTGAGGGCAGCATCCCTTGTGCAAATTTGTTACAGAAATGTTCAGCGTGTATAGGTATTTAGTTTGTAGGTGACCCAACAAGGAAAAATATTTAGCTGCAGTTAGAGAGAGAGAGGAGGGAAAAACACACTTGCCTTTTTAGACACTGTCAGTTGATATGTTAGCTGGCACCCTGCCCAGTGTCTTTGCAGTCACCTTGAACAGGCTTTTGTGGTTTAAACCATGAAACTTGGGGAATTACACAGCAGATTCAATGCTAGAGGCTCAGATTTCAGAGCATCTCTCAGAAACACTATGAAAGATATCCAGCAGTCTGACTTCATGTAAAATACTGAGGGGGGGGTGGGGGGTGGATGAGGAGGTGGGGAGGTCTGGGTGAAGGGTAAATGCTGCACTCATGTGGGGAAAATGAGCACTTTTTCTCTGGAGTCATATGACAGGACATGCGCACCATCATGTGATGCGTTCAAGTGCCTCAAAGGAAGCTCCTTCCTCTGACAACTACAGTTTGGGATACAACTACTCAAACAAAAATCGGCCATATCCTCCTGGGAACCGAGTTAAAAAGTGTCTTCCAATTACTTTTTTTTGGTGATTTCCTTCCTATTTAGGGTTAAAAGAAAATCTTAACAATTTAGGCTTGTTAAACTTTATTTTTATTGTCCACTGTAGTGGACTACAGGACTATTTCAGTGTGAAAAGACTAAAAAAATGATTATGGCTGTAGAGTGATATTAAACCAAGAATATATTCAAATTGATTAAAAAAAAAAAAACACATGCCATATCACTGGAAAGCCTATGATGTTCTCTTTACAATACACCAGGGGTTGATAGAGTAGGTCAAAAGAGTAAGAGGATATGCAGGTGGACAAAATGTCCACTACAGAGGACACATGTCAATGGGCTGGGTCTCAGGAGGATATAATAATAATAATAAAAAGTTGGTATATAATGTGCTACTACTGCAGCAGACTTAAGGAAAGGCACAATTAAATGTTTTTCTAACTAATCTAGTAGCCAGAACTCATTATGAATTTTGTTAAAAAAGACAAAAACTTGTCCAAAAGCTTCTATATCCTATTATTGACTAAGGTGACATCATATACCAGGAACACCACTGAAACTCCTTTAAATGTAGTTTACAATAATATTTGTAGATTCGTTCTGTGTCCTTATGTATGATACACTTAACTGGCTACCACTTCACTCTAAGAGACATTTTCATTGGTTGCTCTTTGTTTTCAACTATCCTTTATACTTAAAACAGCTTTTTAGTCCCATTCAGATCATCATATTCACTTAGACATATTCAACAACCCTTTTTTTTAATCGTGCCTAGAAGTTGGGAGACGTGCTTTTAAGTTTAAAGCAGACTGGAATACTTTGCCCAATTTATCAGATTGATTTCTTCTTTACATGACTTTACTGGTTTATCTTGATTGTATTTGCCTCAGTTTTCAGTATTTTGACAGTTATTTTATTATTATGTTCATCATTATTTACATGATATGTTGGTGTGGTTTGGGATGGGATGGGATGGGATGGAGGGAGAGCCTTTATGTGTATGTCCTTGTTGATATGTTGATTGTTTTGTTGTTGAATTTATATATTGGTTGAATTTATTACCATTTTTATTATTTATGTGTTTAAATATTTGTTAGCTTCCATACTTTGTGCCCCTTGAAAACGAGATGGAGCATCTCAAGGGGTTTATCCTCCAATAGGAATTTGAAATTAAAAAATATATATATATATATATATATATTTATACACACACATATATGTATATATATATATATATATACTGTATAT
>CAKAKR010002716.1:15322-26113 GCA_916700685.1 Adelosebastes latens | reverse complement strand
GACATGAAAGCCCGCTTGGAGTTTGCAAAAAGCCACCTAAAGGACACTCAGACTGTGAGAAACAAGATTGTCTGATCTGATGAAACCAAGATTGAACTGTTTAGCTTCAATTCTAAGCGTTATGTCTGGAGGAATCCAGGCACCGCTCATCACCTGCCCAATACCATCCCAACGGTGAAGCATGGTGGTGGCAGTATCATGCTTTGGGGGTGTTTTTCAGCGGCAGGGACTGGGAGATGAGTCAGGATCAAGGGAAAGCTGAACGGAGCAAAGTACAGAGATATTCTTAATGAAAACCTGCTCCAGAGCGCTCTGGACCTCAGACTCGGCCGAATGTTCACCTTCCAACAGGACAATGACCCTAAGCACACAGCCAAGATAACAAAGGAGTGGCTTCGGGACAACTCTGTGAATGTCCTTGAGTGGCCCAGCCAGAGCCCTGATTTGAACCCAATCGAACATCTCTGGAGAGACCTGAAAATGTCTGTCCACCGACAGTCCCCATCCAACCTGACAGAGCTTGAGAGGATCTGCAGAGAAGAATGGCAGAAACTCCCCAAATCCAAGTGTGCAAAGCTTGTCGCGTCATACCCAATAAGACTCGATGCTGTATCGATGCCAAAGTTGCTTCAACTCAATACTGAGTAAAGGGTCTGAATACTTATGTCAATGTGATATTTCAGTTTTTCCTTTTTAATAAATTTGCAAAGATTTCTAAAATTCTGTTTCCACTTTGTCATTGTGGTGTATTGCGTGTAGATTGATGAGGGAAAAAAGTAATTTTATTGAATTTAGCATAAGGCTGCAACATAACAAAATGTGAAAAAAGTGAAGGGGTCTGAATACTTTCTGAAGGCACTGTATATATATATATATATATATATATATATATTGCTGATATATAAAAGATGACCCCGCTGAAAAACCAGCGCAATAAATTCAAGTGCACGTCTCTCTCTGGTTTTATCCACATGGTGACAGAATGGCGTCAGGCCTCAGTGCACCCACTGGGACGAACGAAGCTCTCTCTCTGATTTTATCCACACGGTGACAAAAGGTGCTCTGTTCAAGCATTGAACCAAGCATGGCACGTTGCCCTTTCACCTCATCTAGCGTGACCAATCAGTGGACTGCTGGAAGGTGGGCTTAAGATTTTGCTTTGGCTCAGGTGAAAGTCAGGTTTGTTTCATTGGCTTTTCACCAAGCTTATCAACAAAACATCTTTTTTCACATCAATTACACTATCTTAAACAAACAGTATATGAGGTTTATTTATTTGAAGTGCAATATTATGACATGCTCACGTCACGTTGATTTTTATATATCCCGGCGTGTGCGTGAAACACAGCGTACGCAACATTTTAGTACGTGCGCACCGTTTATACATGAGGCCCCTGGTGTCCAGCAGTCCAGGGTCAGCAAACTGACAGCAGCCTCATTCTGTCTTCGGCCTCCAAACCTTATAGTTAAACTTGTGACTTAGTATAGAATTAGTAGCCCTAGTGGTTTTAGTAATTGTATGACTTGAAGTAGTCTTTTTCTTTGTTTAAAAATAGCAATTGATTGGTAGGGGTGAACTGCCGTTTTTCTTTTATTAACTTTTCTCATGTTTATCTGCTGTATCCTAGGGAGCCAGGTTTAGTAACTGCATTTTTGTTTGCTTGATTATTTTGTTTAAGGTTAGTCAGGTTGTTGAAAAGATAGATTTTGTTAGTTGTTTTGGCCTTTGTTCACCCTGAGTTATATTGTCTCGTTTTTGTTATATTGAGTTTTAGTAATAAATCTTTTTTACTTTAGTCAAAATCTAGTCCTGAGACTGTGGTTTGGGGACCGGGAAGGGAATATCTTTCATATTTTTATGTTGCGCTCCGACACCCTAGACAGGGGCGTAACAGAACTGATGATGAGAATCAGAATGAAATTAATTCTGCCATTAAAATGTACATTAATTAATTTGCTATTTTTAACTAATCATCTGAAAAGAACTGAAGTTTGTTGTACAGGTTGGAGCTCTGAAGCAGAACTGGATTAGTGGGATTCTGCAGAGAGATGCACAGCCAGTCTCTATACCTCCCCCTGTTCATCTGTGGATCCTTCATTTCTTAGATTAGACATTCCTGTTAGAGGTCAAATCCACATCTGTGATACTGAACTAGTTTAGTTTATCTATGTCAGTTATTTTCAATTTATATAACTCAAATACTCATGCTAATAAACAAACACGTTCTTTAAACAATAACAAACAGACAGAACCTGTTACCACTCCTGGTAACCAGAACAACCTCCCATCTGTACATCAGAAAACGTCAGGTGATATAAATACATTCTCAGATGTGAAAGAGTTTGATGATTAGGCTACTAAACAAATTTAGAGTCAATTAATGAATAAGGTTTGTTCAAGAAATTGTTAGTTAAATGTAGAATATGAAACTCCTTCACAACCTTCCCTGGTGCTTCTTAAACTCTCAACTGCTGAACGGTGCATTAATACCTAAAACAAGATTTAACTGATACGCCTAAACGTGAAGCGACAAATTTAATTCAGAGATATCAGTCACTGAATTGACCTGGTCACATTTGATTTGTTTCTATTCATAAATGTTCATAGTTGTATTCACTGTATTCCTTCATTCATCCTTTATCATTCTATTCCTTTTTCCTTGTGTTTTATCATTTATTCACTTACAGTATATTCTGTTAGTAGTTTCGTCATGTAGTTTGTTAAAGGGACTGTTTGTAACTTTTTAAGTGTATAAATGTACCGGGTCGGGACACATGCGCGCTCGCCTATGCGCGCTCGCGTGTGGCCGCATTCCAGCTTTCCCCGTGTTTCCTCTGTTTTCCCTGCCCTGTTGTCTCCTTTGTGTTTTTTCCCCTGTCTGTCTTGTCTGTCTGTGTGGAAGGGGGTGTGGTCATCCTCCTCCTCCTCCTCCTCCTCCTCCTCCTCCTCCTCCTCCTCCTCCTCCTCCTCCTGGGCGGTTGCTGCTGGCGCAGCTGACACCAATCATCCTATCATGACAACCACCTGCAGTATATCAACTCCGGTCTTCCTGCCAGTCATCGCCAGATCGTTCCGTCGCCCACAGTGGTAGTAGACGTTTTCAGGCTTAGTTACCTCGTGTTGGTTTTTGGACTTTGTATTTTGCTCTTTTGAGAATTTTTGACTTACCTTGTGTTTTCCTCTGCTCAGGTTTGCCTACCTGTCAGCTGCCACCGCTTCCTGCAACTTACCTGCCTGCTCACTCTCCAATGCCAGTCACTCTCCTCGGACCCATTCCCTTAGTACTTACCTGCCTGCTCACTCTCCGACGCCATTCCTTCTCCTTGGATCAAGTGGAGTCAACTAAACATCTGGAGGATCCCTGGAAGCCCCTGCCCTGTGCCCCCTCGATCCTCTAACTCCACATTGACTCTAGTACTGTCACGCCGGTCTCCCAGGACCCCCCGCCCTGTCCATAGTACATTTAATAATTATAATAAATCTTTTGTTCTTCCTTTAAAACTCTTGTTGTATGCTGCATTTGAGTCCACGTTTTGTTACCCAGTACATAACACACGTCAGTTAAACTTCAGGGATATCAATCTGTCCATTTAGGAAGCACAAGTGATTGTGAATCACTTTCACCTGCTTTGGTGCAAATGAAAGTGACAACAGGTACAATGGAGAGGCAACAGCAAGACAACCCCCAAAAGGGAATGGTTTTGCATGTGGTGGCCACAGACAATTGCTCTCTCCTTATCCTTCCTGACTGATTCTTCTCTAGTTTTGTTTTCTTCTAGTGTCCTTGTCACTACTTGTAGCATTACCTGCAGCCCAATCAGGTTGCAAAGGTAGTCCAGCTCCTCCAGGATGGCAAATCCATACCTGCGGTCGCAAGAACGCCTGCTGTGTCTCCCAGCACAGTCTCAAGAGCGCGGAGGAGATACCAGGAGACCGGTCGTTACACGAGGAGGGCCGGACAGGGCCGTAGAAGGGCATCAGCCCAGCAAAAGGACCGGTATCTGTTCCTTTGTGTGAGGAGGAACAGGAGGAGCACTGCCAGAGCCCTACAAAATGACCTCCAGCAGGCTACTGGTGTGCATGTTTCTGACCAACCTGTTTAAAAAGGCAGCAAAATTGTCAACGAATGGGATGTCTCTGTTCATACAGTAGCCCTTTAGCCAGATGTGGAGATGGCGTAGGCAACTGAATTTTACGTCACCAAAACAAGGGGAGGGGAGCGGACTGGAAACAATTATCTGCTTCCTGGTGTCCAGCAGGTTATCCACGAGGCGCATGAACTCCCGTTTATGAAGCTCTGAATGTTTCCCCTTGCGGACTACAGACCAGTGCTCTGGTCTGTGTGGGGTCGAACTCACCAGTGCTTCCACTCTGACCCCGCCGATGAGAGAGCATGTCTCCGCTGGGACATGACAGAGAGAGGTGCTGGCCGTTGCCTTGGGCTTTGCTTTTTTGAAACACCACAACTCCTCGGGTTCGGTTGAAACAGCCCCAGACTCTGGTTCTCCTGCGGTGATGTAGCCCGACCACGGTAGAGTGGTGTCGTTACTGCAGACAGACGAGCCCAGAATTACCAGTTGTTTTGCTTGAGCCGTGGCGACAGTTGAAAACTCCAGGATGGTCTTCTCTCTTTCTCTGACTTTGGCCTCCAAACCAGCGACGCTCTTTCTCAATTTTGAGACGGTAAGATGGCAGGATTCACACACAGCAATTACACTTGTTGCTTGTGTACACTTATACTCCGTCACTTAAGTATACAATACACGACCATGATAAGTGAAACTGCACCACAACTGCAGCCGAAATAGTCCCAGAAATCTTATGTATTCCACAGCGAACAAAACCCGATGGTTAAAACTGGTAAAAGTCCTAAATGAGACAGTTTCTCGGTAAAATCAGTGTTATGCTAGTGCTCTTCGGCGAGTGGCTGCTAGCCGAGCAGCAGCAAATGTTTGCGCCTCACTCCTCTCAGAAAGCTAAAAATGTCGTATTTCGAAAAGTCATTGAAAAAGTCATAGTATATTATGTCGAAAAAAAGTCACAGTATGGTATGTCAAAAAAAAAAAGTCATAGTATTGTATCTGTAAAAAAAAAGTCATAGTATAGTATGTCCAAAAATAAAAAAAGGCATAATATAAATTAGTATGTAGAAAAAAGTCAGTATAGTATGTCGAAAAAAATAAAAAAGCCATAGTATAGTATGTTGAAAAAAAGTCATGGTATGGTATGTCGAAAAAAATCATAGCATAGTATGTTGAGAAAAAAAGTAATTGTATAGTATGTCGAAAAAAGTCATAGCATGGTATGTCGGAAAAAATCATAATATAGGATGTTGAGAAAAAAAAGCCGTAGTACACTGTCAAAAAAAAGTCATAGTATACTATTTCGGGAAGAAACGCAAAAAAGTTATAATATAGTATGTTGAAAAAAAGTCACAGTATATGTTAAAAAAAAAAAAAAAAGTCATAGTATAGTTTTATTTTTTTATTTTACTAACTTGGAAAAGAAAGTTTGGAAATTTGTGTTTGGTGGATTATTTCTCTGTTGTTACAATGCTAATTGGCATTGTATTTTACATCGTTGGAAAGCCTGTTTATTTACCTTCACTGTGATGTCCAACTTGTAAGGATCATGCATTTGTGGGATGAGCAGCACAGCTGATTATGTGGGTAGCGCCCAAGTGAAATTTGCCAAAATTCTCTGCCAATGCTAAACACTGTATTCTCCTGCTATGCTGATTGTTGCACCGATCGAGTAAGAGGTTTTGGTGGGGGCAGTGTCATGGTGTGGGGCGGCATCTCCCTCACTGGCAAAACAAGGCTTGTCATCATTGAAGGCCATCTCAATGCAGTGAGATATCGGGATGAGATTCTGCAGCCAGTGGCGATCCCATATCTCCACAATCTGGCACCTAACTTCATCCTCAAAGTTGACAACGCTCGCCCCCATAGAGCCAGGGTTATCACAGACTACCTCCACAATGTGGGAGTAGAGAGAAGAGTCTGCCAAGAGTCCAGACCCCAACCCAACTGGACACTTGTGGGATCAGCTTGGGCGTGCTGTACGTGTTAGAGTGACCAACACAACCACGCTGGCTGACCTGCAATGAATCCTGGTTGAGGAATGGAACGCCATCCCACAGCAACGTGTGACCAGGTTGGTGACCAGCATGAGGAGGAGGTGCCAGGCTGTTGTGGCTGCGTATGGATCTTACACCCGCTACTGAGGCTCCTGACGGTGTATTAAATGAATAAAGTGTAAAATAGCCAATATGTCTTGTTTGTTCCTTGTTACTGATAGAGAGTTCAATCATCCAATCCACCAAACAACTCAAAACAAGAGTCAATACCAACAGGAGAATACACTGTTTACCATTGGCAGAGCATTTTGGCAAATTTCACTTGGTTGCTACCCACATAATCAGCTGTGCTGCTCATCCCACAAATGCATGATCCTTACAAGTTAAGTAAGGTTAAGTTAAAGTAAAATACAATGCCAATTAGCATTGTAACAACAGACAAATAATCGACCTAACACATATTTTTTTGTGACTGTTTTTACATACTATACTAGGACTTTTTTTGGCATGCTATAGTAGGACTTTTGTCACTTTTTTGGACATACTATACTATGACTTTTTTCGACATACTATACTATTACTTTTTTTATTTTTTCGTCATACTATACTATAACTTTTTTATTTTTTCGACATACTATACAATGACATTTTTTCCAGATACTATACTATGATTATCACCAGAAGAAAACCGGGTTGCTCTACTTGCGGCATTAAGGGAGACTGTAATAAGTAAATCAGACCAATTTAATGGAAAAAAGACAACATGTAGAAAAAAATGTACAGACAGCATGCTGGACACTCCAGCAATCAAGTTGTCCAACAAAATAAAATAAGAAATGGGTATGATTGTTTTTGCTTTTCTGAGCAATTCAATAAATTGAGGATATTTGGAAATGTGCACACACATAGGGAATATCAGGAGTTATAATCTCTATTTATTAGATTTGGATAAAAAAAAAGTATTTGCAATTTTTTTAATTGTTTGAGCCAGGTAAAGCTGATGTGTGTAGGATTTGAAAAGGCTTGGCTTTGGTGAACCAAAAGGGACACAGCAAAGCTCTTAAACTGTCTGCGGTATGTTATTAGAATAATGTGAAAGCTGTTAAATCACATTAAAATTATGCACATAGGAGCTCGAAGTCCCATATGGGAGGTACAGTATTTACCACATAAATTAAGTTTATGAATTACAGAAAGTTTGGATAATCACTAAAAATAAGTCAATTTAGAATCTTATTTTGTGGTATCCAACTTGTTTAACACTGTCTTGATTTCATATGTTGACTCTAAGCACAGATAGTATTACATGTTAATTAAAATAGAAGTGGATGGTTGTTAGCAAATACTTTTTTTTTTTTTTTTTTCTGCCTCTAACCTTCAACCCTGCCATCTCCACTCTGGTCCCAAACTTGACAACTTCTGTTATTTACAAAAAACAGGAATACAAAAAAACTGACAGGTGAGACGGGACTCATCTTTGAACAGATTAACAAAGTGCCATTTCCACTGTTTCCTTTTTTTAAAGGAAAGGTTCAAACTCATTCAGGTCAGTCTTAAAACAGTACTAGCATGGCATATGTAAATTGAAAGAGTCGCTGTAATCATTCCTCCTTTCCATACTGGCTGTAAAGAGATCCCTTCCTACCTTTATGCAGTTTCACACATAAGAACTATGGATTTTGTCCCTACATCTCTTAAATTGTTTGCAAAGGATCAGATCACATCACAGCCAGTATGAACAGGAGGAATGATTGCAGTAGGCTTGGGCAGTATCTGTTATTTCATACCTTCATCACATTTTTTGTGCTCTTCTTCGACGACCAGATGTGTGTCTCAGTAAACTGAAACTGAAATGTGAGAACTGAATGTGGAAGTATAGAGAGTTGAATATAACTGAATTCAATTTCATAATATTACGTTCAGTTTCAAGTTTATTGGAATTTAGTTCCAAACTAATAAATTCAATTTCAAATTATGTTATTCAGGATTCAGTTTTTTTAATGCAAAAGTACAAAATGCAAGTCTCCTTCAAAAATAATCCAAGACTGACTGTAGTGTTTGAACTCTGGTCTATTTTAGGACCTATGTCGGTCACAACGCGTTGGTCATTTTAAACAATTATTGCCATGTAAAATAAAGGCATTTTAATTTTGTTCAAACTCTACATTCTGCCTTGGATTATTTTTGAAGACTTGCATTTTGTACTTTTGAGATCATATTCCACCAATGCAATGATCCCTTCACAAGATGGAAGAAACCCAATACACCTGAAAGATTCAAGGAGCACCGGTGTGTGACTACCACAAAGACCCAGTTGTCTTCATCTAAGTGATTATAATTCAGTTTCTAATGACACATATTTCTGCTCATAGTAAACGTAGTCGGTATCCAATTTAAATTCAAACACATCACAGTTCGATCAGTTAAAGTACCTTTATAGAAGTACGAGCCCATGAAATGTGTACCCTTTTTTAAAGCGATTTGAAATTACTTTTTAAATTTTGTTTGCATTTCAGAAAATGTTCTGAACACCCTGGTACACCGAAATACCGCCAAAGCCTAAATTACACAGGCCAATTATTCTTTCAGTATACAAATGGGCATGCAAGTATTGCACTAAGACATACCTGAAAAAGACTGGATCCTTTCCTTTAACTCCACCTCCGTCATTTTCTCCAACTGCAAGGTCAAAAGTGGGAACAGGAGCAATCAGAGTACACTGATCCCAAATTCAAGCTCTCTCCAATGGTCCCCATCATTAAGCCAGACGAACGTCATCTTTGCTTTAGGTTGTCTGAATCAAAGATCTACTGCTGCTGCAGAGTCAAATATTCAAGTCCAAGCAGGTCCAGCTCTTCTGTTTTGTCTCATCAGTCATGTCAGCCTAAATATTTAGATCCAAGTGAATCTGAGACACTTCTAAATGTCCATCTTCAGAGTAGATAAAACACAGTGAAACTTCACCTACAGGTGAAAAAAAAAAAAAGAAGTCCTTTCTTTTGGTTCCTTGATTCAATCCTCAGAGTTAGGCAGGGCAGCCAATATGAGGATTCTGGATCCATTAGTCATCCGTTACCATATATGTGTCACTCTAGACAGCCATGCTGATGCAGAGTTCAGGTGAGGGGGACCAGATCCTTCAGGAAAAAACAAACACAGGGTCCTCTGCTGTTGTGGCTTCTTGACTAAGTACAGCAGTCCCTTTTAGCTCCAATATGAAGTTAGTCCGGCATGTCGATGCAGAGTTTAGGCGGTGGGACGAAGTATTTCCCAGGGCTCTGAGTGATCACCACGCCGGTCTTCTTGTGGAACATGGGGGCAATCTTTGGCGGCGGCTCGGGCACGGGCAGGTCCTCGGCCGCCTCAGGGTCCTCGCTGCGTTGGAGATCGTAGGACACGTTACCGTACTCTCGCAGGAAGGGGAGGAGCTCCAACAGGAAGTGGCAGAAGTCCTTACGGATGCCAAACCACCCTACAGGGAGATCAGGACAGAGGGGAAGTTAACAGTGCAGAAATAATACCAATCATTTGTACTTGCCAACTACCATGGGTGCATAAAAAAAAGTATTTTGTTAGATTTGTTTTGGAGCTAAGCGTCTAAGGGCGCAAGCCATAGTCTGTTTGGCTAGTCCGAATCAGAGTGAAATTATAGACACTCTGTTACAACAGTAATTTAATGTTTTAAAACAAATTGAGTAAAACTGTTTGTTCCTTCAAAATCATTGCTTCTTTTCATGTTTTGCGAGATAGAACCTTCTACTTAGGATTAGAAGATTCTATCTGCGTTTGAGCTGTTCCAAAAAAATCCCATTTAAAAATTTGATAGGATTTTGATATTTTACATTCAGAATACATTTAGGGTTTTCATGTATGCAAGAGAATCATTCCACGAATCATTTTTGCTATTTCGAATGCGAAAACTTTGAAGCTCAACATCTCAAAGCCGCTCAAAACGCAGATAAAACCGTATAATTCCAAGTTGGCAAACTGCCAAAACAAACTGCACCAGGTTTCGATTAAAACGGACTAAATGTCGTACAGTGTATGATCGTATGTGACAATAAAACCTGACTTCCTGGTTCCAGCTTCTCAAATGTGAGGATTTGCTGCTGTTCTTTGTCATACATGACAGTAAACTGACTATCTTTAGGTTTTATGCTTTTGATTGGGTCATGGGCGAAGCTGAAACGATTAGTCAATTAATCAATTAGTTGGCTGACAAAAAAATAAACTATTTTGACAATTAAGTCACCGTTCAAGCCGTTTTTAAAGCAAAAATTACCTAAATTCTCTGGTTCAAGACTCTCAAATGTGAAGATTTGCTGCTTTTCTCTCTTTTCTATGATAATAAACTGAATATCTTTGAGTCTTGGGCTGTTGGTAATCCAAAACCACTATTGTAGTGGCAATTTTTCACTATTTTAAAGACAGATCAATCAATAATGAGTTAGTTGCTGCCCTTGAATTGACACACAAAGCTTTCTGCGAGTTGATAAATACTCTAGATGGCAAGATTTGAGGTTTGAGGTTTAAGTGATATATAAATACTGTGAAAGTATCGAAACGCTCAATCCACAGAGAAAAACACACAGCCCTTATTCAGAAACTGTGCGTTTGAAACAAGCCGTCAGGATTTCTGTCCATTTGTGATGTCACAAATCTACAATATTTAGACCATTTCACAGTTTTAAAAGTTAACATTCTAAATGTG
>CAKAKR010002716.1:0-15302 GCA_916700685.1 Adelosebastes latens | reverse complement strand
TTTAAAAATTTGATAGGATTTTGATATTTTACATTCAGAATACATTTAGGGTTTTCATGTATGCAAGAGAATCATTCCACGAATCATTTTTGCTATTTGGAATGCGAAAACTTTGAAGCTCAACATCTCAAAACCGCTCAAAACGCAGATAAAACCTTATAATTCCAAGTTGGCGAACTGCCAAAACAAACTGCACCAGGTTTCGATTAAAACGGACTAAATGTTGGCTTGTGAAAGCGCTGTAACAATTTCACTATACGTCGTACAGTGTATGATCGTATGTGATCGTCTGCTTTTCTCTCTTTTCTACGATAATAAACTGAATATCTTTGAGTCTTGGGCTGTTGGTAATCCAAAACCACTATTGTAGTGGCAATTTTTCACTATTTTAAAGACAGATCAATCAATAATGAGTTAGTTGCTGCCCTTGAATTGACACACAAAGCTTTCTGCGAGTTGATAAATACTCTAGATGGCAAGATTTGAGGTTTGAGGTTTAAGTGATACATAAATACTGTGAAAGTATCGAAACGCTCAATCCACAGAGAAAAACACACAGCCCTTATTCAGAAACTGTGCGTTTAAAACAAGCCGTCAGGATTTCTGTACATTTGTGATGTCACAAATCTACAATATTTAGACCATTTCACAGTTTTTAAAAGTTAACATTCTAAATGTGTCCCAGTTTATTTTCTGTTGCAGTGGATGTGAATGACATCAGCTGACAGGAAGTAAGCATGGACCCAAGCTGTTTCCTAGCAAAGCAATTCCGTTGCCATTCCGTTGAAATGTGCTAAAACGGAGCATTTCTGATAAAGGTTGAATACAGGTATATTGAGACAGACAGTATGAGAAAAATAATGTGTTGTTTGAACATTAAAGCGCGTTAACATGTTCTAGTAGAAACCCAAAATACAAGTATGAACCTGAAGATGAGCAGGATATGTCCCCTTTAAGGAAAGGTTGAATTACTACAGTAAACCCCCAGTGGAGATACTGAGCAGCCCACAAGACATTATTGGCTTTAAACACTCACAGTGGTTTCCTCCCTTCTGGCCAAACGTGGTTGCCATGAGTGTGAGCAGGGAGAGCCAGAGAGGGACGAACACACACACGTAGCTCAGACTGTTGTGGCCGTCCAGCTTGTGCACCAGAAGGATCTGAAGAGGCATATTAATAATTTATAAGTCAAAGGCAAATATGCATTCAGCAAATTTGTGCAAAGTTGTGTGTATATGTGCACACACATGCAGGAGTTATGTGTAAAATAGAGTGGAGGGTTCTTAAAGACAGATTTTTGATGGTCATATTCTGTGTCTGTGTTTATGGACATATCTTTCTTTTCTTTTTCTGTTTTTTCTTTTTAATTAAAGCCTCCTGTGGACAGGTGTTGTAAATAAGCATTGTGCAACAAACACTAAACTCTGTGCATCTAGCCCTTGTGCATGAATGTATGTTACAATTCTAATGCTACTGTGATGTCCATATCAAACAAGGCCAAAGTGAGCATGGCTGTCCCCATGACTCCGGAAACAAAAATTATGTTGGAAAAAAATCACAGTTTTTGGCCAAAATGTCAAACATTTTGGGCACCCTGGACTTCTAACCCCCAAAAGACACAACTAAACCACACTGTCAACCATCATACCAAATTTGAAGTTCCTAAGTTGAATAGTTTCCGAGTTCTGCTCCAGAAACTAAAGTGTGACACGCGAACGGACTGCAGGACGGACGGAGCGCTTTATACCCCCGACTACGTTGTCGCATGAACTGAACATTAGATTTTTTGTCACATTTTTTCTTAGATCAAGCCATCTGGTATTCATGATTTCCAGAACATCCTGTATGCAGTTTAAACTGACTATACATATATTTGGCCAGCAGGGGGCAGGGCAGGCTAATTTTATTATTAAAGCAATTTGCTTTAGATCCAATAGTTCTATTTAATTTCGTGAGATAGGCACTATAATTGTGATTATATAATTGGTGTGTTTGGAGTTAATTGATATTTGTTAAAGGAATTGAAAAGGTGTAATTTGGGCTTGAGAATAAAAAGCCTAAAATGAAGATGCAAATCAATTAACTATGCTATTTTCTAGAATCATAACTTGTGTAATATGAAATATAAAATATACCAAATTTAAGAAGTTTTAATAGTGGTAGCTCACCTCAAAGGTGAGCAGGGGTACGACAATGGTCATCCAGCTTATTGCCATGGTGATGTGAGTCCGCCGTTGCTCGGCGATGATGTCAATGGAGCGGAGGAAGAGGACGGACCAGATGATGTAGTAGAGGACAACAAGGCACAGGAAGGACATCAGGATCCACAGTGGGACACACACCACCTGCAGCACACACACACATCATTAAATCAATATCATTTAAGAAGGTGAAGGAAAATATCATCACCAACAGAATTTTTACATTTTAATACATGGTTGAGGAATAATACACACAACCAGATGTGGTAGAAGTACTTAGCTCTTTTACTTAAAGGGCTAGTTTGTATTCTCAGTTTAAGTGTACGCTCTATTTAGAATATTTTCGCTGGTTTACCTTGCCATCAGACAGCTATACAGTCTATTTATGTCAATAGGCGTTTGTTTTAAGCGAGTCCAAAATGGCGGCAGCGGCTGTCGTCTTTTTGCTTCTATACTCTTTGCTTAAAGTACAAGTACCTCAAAATTGTATTTACAATTACTTGAGTAAATGTACTTAGTTACATTCGAGATGGCATCTCATAGTGTGAAAGCCTAATGAACACATTCATGTATTGAAGTGTGTATGGCTGACCTCTGATCTACTTTGTGTTTGTGTATCTCACCAGCCAAGGCCAGTTGATGATCCTGTCCAGTCTCAGAGCGATGAAGATGAACTGGAGAATGTTAACTGAACACAACACCTCCAGCTGAGGAGAGGAAGAGTAAAGACAGAAAGAGTAGTTGGAGATGTCCTGATGTCAAATATATCAGTCATTGTCAGGAATTATTTATTACATTTTTTTTTTCATGCAACTCAAAAATCAAAGAAAATTTCCTTCAAAAATTAGTGGTATTTTCTTTTGAATTTATAAGGGACATGTAATGTTTTTTACTTCTGGTGAATATAATCCATCAATCTTATTTATACATTTATGTATTTTGTATATACAGTTCCCATTGTTAACACCTTATTTTGAAAACCGGACGTAGTCCCACATGTCTACTTCCTCTAACTTCTCCAAGGTGGTCTCTAGCTCTCCCGTCAGCTCCGTTCTCTTTATCCATCCATGGTCAGCTCCATCGGGGCCGTTTCAATGCATTTAACATAAATGTCAGTAAATGGGTGCTCTACAGTTGTAGCGTCGGCCCATTTGTCCACGGAGATGAGAACGACGGCCGGCTCAACCGCAACGTTACCTCAATACGATAACGTTTCCTGTCCGTGACAGAGTTAGCATGCAGCTTGATGTCTGGCTCTGCTTTTCCTGCAATGTGTGAAACCCAAAGTGTTTCCATCCTTTACTGGATGTGTAGTGTTTACCACGCTGGATTTAACATGTGAGGGTGCAGGTCGTATCCAGGCTGACCCTCTGACCTTTTATACTTTCTTGTTTCTCGTTTGTTTTGGTTGACGGATACGGAACGAATATGACGTCAGGTTACTCAGACTACAACAATAAAAGCAGTAACTTCCTTCTACCTCTGTATAGACTTGAATGAAACAAATATATCGATTCTGGCATTAAAAAAAATTTATTTCAAAATCGTAAAAAAAAAGAAATCACAATACATAGGTGAATCGATTTTTTCCCACCACTATTAGTTTTCCTAATGTCTTAGATTTTTGCTGTGGTATCGCTTCAGTATCGGTATTAAGATATTCAGGCAGGGTATCGTATCTAAGTCATAATTTTGGTATTGTGACAACACTAATTACTTGTACATTGCAGTGAAAACGAATGTAAACAAAGCAGGTCTAAAACCAGTACAAAAAACTACTCTCTACAACTAACCTCGATTATTATAACCAATGATATAATAATCAGTGAGGTTATTATGTAGGCTTTATATGCAGTTGAGTCAGACCAAGATGTGTATGTATAAATTATTATGGGCTTTAATGTCTGCCAGCTGTCCTGTAAAATACATTTATCAGCTGTTTTTGATTCATATTACATTTGCTGTCCCCTTTGTTTAGATATGATATATGTGAGGCCTATATTTATTTATTTTTTTCTCTATAATTTCACTTGAAACTGTTATGGTCATTTTGCACTTAATAAAATGTGAAATTATTTTAGTACTTTTCATTTGTCATGTATATTATACAGGAGTATACAAAAATAGGCTTTATCATGTGGTTATTTCATAAAGACTCTTTTTTGAATTACCAGCAAATATGCTATATCGTGATATATATCGTTATGGAGATATGAAATTACCTAGATTGGAATAGAAGATAACTGAAACTATGTAGCCACAGCTGGCGGGGATTTTGTATTGATTTCCTACTCCGGTCTCAGTGTATCCTTCTACATATCAGACTCCTTACCTCGAGAGAGCGGTCGTGTCTGAACCCCCAGACGCAGGCTGCTACAGAGACGGGCGACACGAAGAAGAGAGGCATGAAGACGAGAAGCCAGAAGTAGTTTCCTCTCGCCACACGGTCGCACACTAACACCTCGAACATCAGCAACAGGACGTGGAGCCCCACTGCGATCAGCATGGCTTTGAACTCCACACATGTCTCCCCTTCAGCCCTGAGAGACGATAAACAAATATTAAAACATCCGCAAGTTCCTCCATGCGGACACTAATGATTCCCACTATTAAGTTTCAGGAGGCACACGTTCATGATTTAGAAGCCTAACCAAAATCACACACAATAATGCATAATATTTAAAGAAGATTATTACATGTACTTGAGTGATTTTTTTTTAATTTTTTATAAATTGTACTTCTAACGGCCAAAAAACATGGGGCGACGCATTACGTAGGTGGGGCGGAGCGTTTTTTTTTTACCTGCTACACAGACTCCGTCTTCGTAGTGTGTGGTTGAGTGCGAGCTTCACTGTGTGCATATTGAGTTTTGCTAGACAGTGTAAACTATATTAACCGGTGCGGAATTAATTAACTGGATCGTTTTAACTACAGCATCGATTCATTTGTTACAACATACACACTGATTTCATTTATTTATTTTAATGTGAAATGTAAAAACACCCACAAGCTTGCTCTGCTGCGAAGCATTGCCTCTGGTAGAACGGGGCTCCAGGGTAAGAACATTTCGGTCGCATATTGCTGTCATTGTCAACAAAAATCCAACAAAATTCATATAGAATTTGTAAGAATTTACAGCTATGCGTGGTATCCATCACAGCAACAGTAGTCTAATCTAGTAATCTAGTAATTAGGGATGTGTATTCCAAGCAAAAATACTATTCGAAAATCACTGGGAATTAGTTGATTATTATTCGAATTATCGCCGCATACTACTGCGAACTGAACGTGCCACACACGTTTTACCGGTAGTAACATTACTACCAGGCAGCGCCTGCAACGGTTAATACAAGGGAAATACTGTATATATATTTTTAAGATGGGATGATTTAATGACTATTTGAAAAATCGAAAGTCATGACCCATCCCTACTAGTAATTTAGTATACAGTAGATTATGGCTGCATGATATATCGTTTCAGCATCCACGTTGCGATGTCGGCAAATTAACTGAAATACGTCGTGCTACATCTTTTTTGCTGCTTGATACATAAGGAAACGGTTCCTTGCCTGATTTGTCACACCCCAACACGTGAACCTTTTCCGTTAGAAAACTAACGACATCAGCCTCGACCACCAGCTGTTAATTTCAACATGGATAACGAGTTACAATCGTTACTGACCTTGTTGTCTACGAGATTAATTCTGAAACAGCCTGAAAACGCTCATCTGGTTTCTGTTTTAAAATGAAAATGTATTAGTGTGATGCAGCCTAAGCCACTAATGCCCATGTGTGAGAGAGTCTACCTGTACTGGGGGTTGTGCGCCCAGACTCCAGTGCCCACAGAGGCCCCAATGATGACCAACAGCTTCCACAGCCATATTGGGGTGAACACAGCCCAGTAGCTCCACTGGATGACTCCATCCAGCCTCAAAGACAGCAGCACGGAGAAGAGCAGCAGACAGGAGTAGATCAGGAACTTACTGCGACAGAGGACGGAGAGAAAAATGTCTGACAGTTGACACCAATGTCAAAGAAGAAGAAAATGCAGTATGTGCCCTTGTGAGTGCCTTACTATATGGAGTTTTGACAGTTGGGGCCTACAGGCATTGGGAGACCACTCTCATTAAGTCAGTAAAGATTTTTCTTAAAAACAATGCAAATATGGGATGTGTGGAAAGTGTGTGGAAGTGTAATGACAATTCATAAAGATAGAAGCATAAAAACTTGCTGTAATCAGTATACAAACTTTAGATAAAGTAGAATAACATAAAAACAGGATCTTGAAAGCTAGGAGGATGGAGACAGGAGACTAGAGCTACAACTATTAATCGATTAGTAGTCAACTATTGAATTAATTCACCAACTATTTTGATAACTGATTTAGCAGTTTGAGTAATCTAGCTTGTTAAATGTGAATATTTTCTAGTTTCTTTACAATAAAATTAATATCTTTGAGTTGTGGACAAAACAAGACATTTCAGAACATCATCTTGGGCTTTGGGGAACACTGATCAACATTTTTCACCATTTTCTGACATTTTATAGACCAAACAACTAATTGATTAATCAAGAAAATAATTGTTAGTTGCAGAAATTGCACATTTCAGACGCAATATTTCTCACATATGAAATGCGAAAACAGTTGTGTGATTAATTCACATTTAGGTACATTTCACATAGAGCTGCAACGATTAACCGATTAGTCGTCAACTATTAAACTAATCACCAACTATTTCGATAATTGATAAATCTGTTTGAGTAATTTTTAAAGAGAAAAAAAGTAAATTCTCTGATTTCAGCTTCTTAAATGAGAATATTATCTGGTTTCTTTACTCCTCTATGACAGTAAACTGAATATATTTGAGTTGTGGACAAAACAAGACATTTGAGGACGTCATCTTGGCCTTTGGGAAACTGATCAACATTTTTCACTATTTTCTGACATTTTATAGACCAAACAACTAATCGATTAATCAAGAAGATAATTGACAATGAAAATCACCCTTAGTTGCAGCCCTACAGGAGACAAGTGTTGATATCAATAAAGGGTGCAAATAAAATGAAAAGACAAAGGACTGCGTATATTTGGCTACACTTTAAAAAGTTAAAATTAGATACATGGATGAAAAAAAGAGGTTGAAAATTGACCTTAGTAGGAGATAGTATGTGGTGAGTGCCAAAACAGCTGATACCCCCAACCTTCCTTAAAACTGTCTTGACTGTCATTAGATTTACAGACTGTGTTATAAAGCTACTCAGTCCACTGAGCTTACTAAGGGAAACCATAATGTGAACAACTGGACTTAAATCAAATCACTTGACCCGTTTCTTGAACCTATTTTATTTTATTTCATATACTGGATGATCTACATCATCTTTGTCCATTATGGTTGCATTTTGATTGTTACAACTTTTGGATAGTTTTAGTAGTTTTACCTTACACTTACTTTATTTATAGGGAACTATTTCCCTGACTTCTGGCTATTTAAAGTCTGGAGCCGTTGCTCTTAAAGGCCTGTAAAGCTCATTCAGACATAACTTATGAGCCACTTAAAAAAACTCGCTTTATTAAGCTCAGCATTTCTGAATACATGCGTGATGACTTGACTAAATGGCTACATTTAACGTATTTGACTTAGCTATAGTTTTACTTCACTAACGTTAACCCCCAGCGTTAGCTTAGCTAGCATGTTAGCCAGGCCTTGTTTAGCCAGATACTTTCTTTTCGCTTTCGCTACTCTATATTTATAGTTAAACTAGCTTACGCTATCTGATCAGCTACCAGAAATATATACAACTCAATAAGTATATATCACATGATTTAGGCATGTCTTCCTCACGTTAGTGCAACGCAACACACGACGCCCAGCCTCAAGCTAACTAGCTACACGGCTAGCTGAAGTGCTAGGTCGTAGCTAAACTTACCTCGGGTTGAAGTCCTGGAAGAGTCCTCTTAAATTCATGGTGTAAAAGGGCTGGTTGGCTAGCCAACATTAGTTCCCCGTCTCGCTAGCTAACTCACCGCCTAACCTGTATGCTACACCTGCTAATCTCGGTGGTAGTTGAGCTTTTTGGTTCGGTTTCATTACAGCTCTTTGCTAGCCCGTATGTTATGTTTTACCCTCAGAAATCACGTGACTTCACGAAGACAGCCGAACTGTTTCCGACAATCTTCTTCTTTGAGGTTTATTGCAGATTGACAAACAATACTTTGGCGCCATACTGCCACCGAGTGGTATGGAGTGTGGAATATTCAACAACAACTACAACAAAAATCACATCTTCTCAATCCTATTAATTCGTCTAAGGTACTGAAATAGTCATCTATAAATTAATAATAAAATTATAAATAATAAAAATAACTATCAAATGCATTTCCTGCTGAAAATATGTGGGAACACTGACAGCTGAAATTAATTGCAAAGTATTGCTGAAACTACAGAAATCTTAAAGCGCAAATGAATTGCGCTGTACTCCTGAAAAACTGAGTTGTAAAACTGGCAGAGTTGAAAGCTGAATTGCATTTCCCAAAAAAAAAGCTAAGAGCTGAAATACATTGCTAGAAAAGCTGGAAGCTAAACTGTAATTCTGTCAAAGGTGGAAGTTGAAATTAATTAACTTGTTAGAAAGAAAGTAGTTTTTGGATGAAATGAACCTTTAAAACTGTAAATTGTTAGACAGAAAGTAGTATTTGGCTGGAATAAACTTTTAGAATTATAATTACTTGGACAGACAGTAGTATTTGGTTGGAATAAACCTTTAAAACTATGGGTACTTGGGCAGAAAGTATTATTTGGGTGGAAAACAAACCTAATGCCCATATATAAATATATATATATATATATATATATGTGTGTGTGTGTGTGTAAAGAGACGACCTGTGAGACGACCTGTGTAAATTAAATGTTCAATGCCCTCTAGTGGTCACTCTGAAGAACTGCAATATCACATTCGTCAAGTTAACATCAATGCAGCCATGTAAACATACGCGGAGGAACCCACAATATTGCAAGCATTTATCCTGAGTAAAGTGATAATTCATCACTGATCATTTCCCCTACTTTGAAACTCTGGAACAATAAATGCTACTCCCATTTTATTGACTAACTCTTTGCTTACTCATTATGCAGAATGGCCCATTTCGGCATAATATCATTGAATTATAATTTGTGATGCGTGTGTTCATAACTTTGATGTTGAAGTTGGTAAAGGTGTAGCTAAGTTTAAGTACTTTATATACTGCTGGGTAACTTAACCTGTGATAATACATCATAAGGTATTAGTTTATTTTTTTGATTTTGTATTTATAATCTGAATATGCAAAGTAACTTTAAAGCTGTCAAATAAATGTAGTGGAGTAAAAAGTACAATATTTGCTTTCAAAATGGAGTGGAGTGAAAGTATAAAGTAATATAAAATGTAAATACTCAAGTAAAGCACAAGTACCTCATAATTGTACTTTAGTACAGTACTTGAGTAAATGTAGTTACATTCCACCACTGCAGGTTATGCATATGTTCCCACTGATGTCTGGACATACAGGCTTCCACTGAAACTGATGTGGACTCTCGGTTTCAGATTTTCCCTCAACTCTGGATAACACAGACTTCGTGCTGTTCTAGAGCAGGAAATGAGGTATCACCACGTGGTACACGTCCCTTGTTTTCCTGCAGGGTGCTTCCCCATTGATGAACACAAACAACCACAGAGGAAAAACATTTTATAATTTAAAGGTGTTATTGGTAACATTGATAACATTCCGCCACTACATGTCACATTCTCCCTCCCCCGTTCCGTTGCATTTACTTCACAACAAGTCGTTGCCGGACACTTACTGTCAATCTCAGACATTTATCCGTAAAATGACAGAGCTACTTCACTTAAAATGTAGCAATCACTCATCAAATTGACTTTTAATTTAAATTTCAAGTAACATTGAAATACATTCTTTATCTTAGACTTTAAAGTGAGCAAGCAAAAAGGCTGTTACAAGGATGTGGCTAGAATCTGAGCCACCCATCATTGACGAATGGATAGAAATAATATATGAAATATATCATGGAAATCAAAGAAAATATTTTTCCCTCAAAGTCCAAAGAGAACATTTTTTCTGGATTTGGTCTAAGTCAGGGTTCAGCAACCTTTACTATCAAAAGAGCCATTTTAGGCACAAAAAAAAATCTGTCTATAGCCGCAGAACATTTGGGCATTGTGATGAAGGTAACACAGTTTATAGTCTAAGTATATAATATATAAGTCTAATGCAGTGAGGGCCAAAGAGCAAATGTACTACGGAGTATTAAGGCCACATAGAGGGAAAAAAAAAATCGGAGATTTCCAGAATAAAGTCATAACTTTACGAGAAAAAAAGTCGTAATATTACGAGAATAAAGTCATAACTTAACCGAGCCAAGCCTTGCCATATGAACATTGTTGAATTAGATCCCGCTGAATGGAAACAGGGGAAGAACATGATGGTGAGATGTGACAGTGTAAATAAATGTAACTGATATAACGTTACACAGCGCACTGGACATTGATTTGTTTGTAGAGCACGCGTCCGAACAAGTTCTCCCATCCGCCCCTCAGTGGCTTATAGATTTTGATATTTGTTTGTTAAAAGTCACTACAATTACAAGAATAAAGTCATAACTTAACAAGAAAAAAAGTCGTAATATTACGAGAATAAAGTCATAACATTACGAGAAAAAAAGGAAATAACACCTAAAATTACTACTTTATAATATTATGACTTTATTCTCATAATACTAGGACTTTTTTGTCTTAAACTTATGACTTTATTCTCATAATATTACGACTTTTTTTTCTCGTAAACTTCTGACTTCATTATCATAATATTACGACTTTTTTTTCTCGTAAACCTATGACTTTATTTTCATAATATTACGACTTTTTTCCTGTCAACCTATGACTTTATTCTCGAAATCTCAGATTTAATTTATTTTCCGGAATGTGGCCCTAATACTCTGTTGCACCGTCGTACCATAGACCTACAACAATGATAATAACGGCGCCTTTAATAACCATTACACATGGCAATGACCTAAGAGCTCATGACAAGGTCACTTGGACTGCAGAGACTGAACAGGCACTAGTGAACTTAAAAACTCAACTAGCCTCGACATCGACCATAGGACTGCCTGAACCAGCAAAACCATTTATTCAAACTGTGTGCTAAAGATGGTTATAAGTCATCTGTACTGCTACAGGATTTCGGGGGTAAAAGGAGACCTGTCGCGTATTACTCCTCTAAATTAGATCCAATCCGTTGTAGCAGCAGCTGTGGCAGTACAGACATCGAGACCACTAGTCTTGTACCAACCACTAACTTTGTTGGTACCCTACGAGGTCTCAATATTGTTATTAGAGCAGAAAACAGCATTTCTCTCTCCTGCCAGACAACTGCATTGCATGACAGTTCTACTTTCACACCCAAATGTTGAAATAGAACGCTGCACTGTACTAAACCCTGCCACTCTTCTCCCCACACCAGTTGATGGGGAACCATGACTGCCTAGAAGTGGCACACGCTGTAACCAGCTAATCCAGATCTGAAAGACACACCCCTTGACATGAGTGCTCCAGCAACAAAGATCCAAAAACTCAAGTGAATCATGTGGGCTGTGCAGTGACTGACACACATAAAATCATCCCCATGAAAAGACTGCCTGATCATCTCTCTGCTCAAGCTGCAGAGCTGATTGCTCTAACTAAAGCTTGTACACTAGCAAAAGATAAGAACTTAACTGTATATACAGACAGTCAATATGCATTCTCAACATGCCATTGTTTTGCGAGAAACTGGGCCAACAGAGGGATGGTTACCTCAACAGGAAAACCCATCCACCACAAAGATCTCATTCCGAGTCTCTTGGCAGCGATCCAACTTCCATCTAAACTTGCCATTTGCAAATGTGCTGCTCACACAAAAGGGACTGACACTGTCTCACAAGGAAATGCCCTAGCAGACTCAGCTGCCAAGATGGCTGCGGCGGTCCCACACACACACATGCACACACACTTACTGGTCTTAATAGAATATGTCTCGTTTGATGATCTAACTCACATGCAAAATTCTGTTCCAGATGCAGAGAAACGACAGTGGAAACAGAAAGGGGCCTACTACAAAGACAAAGTGTGGTACTGCCCCTCGGGTAAACCATGTTTGCCAAAAGCTTTGTTCCCATATGTACTAAAGTTGACGCATGGTCTTGACCATGTGTCAAAAGGAGGGATGGTACATATGGCTGAACAATACTGGCATCTATATGGATTTAAATTATACTCAAAAATGTGTTTGTGACCAGTGTATGATCTGTGTAAAATACAATGCTGGGGGCGCCATTAAAAAAAACATCTCTTTCTATTCCAGAGCCTGATGGCCCGTTCCAGCAACTGATGATGGATTTCATCGGACTAACTCCCTCTGAGGGAAAAAAATACTGTGGACTCAAGACAATCCCTCAGAGCCTTCTCTGCCTCAGGAGACCATTTCCTTAAAGGGACTATTTGTAACTTTCAGAAATGCACTGTAAGCATCCTTCATATTAGCATACAGGAGGTCTATTGTCCTGTTCTTTCTGGTAGGGCAATTCACATACTGAACAAAGGTGGGGAGAGTAGAGTCTAGCGAGGCGTGATTAAAGTCACCAGAAATCACAGTGAAGGCCTTGGGGTGTTGTGTTTGTAACCTCGCAATGGTGGAGTGGATGACTTCACAAAGAGAAGAACTGGTAATGAGATAAAGTTAAAATTATATAATCAAGAATTGGAGATAGTGAAACACTTTAAGTTTTTAGGGGTTATGGTTTGACAAAAAAAATACATGGGCTGTACATATACAGAAATTAGTGGACAAATGTAAGAAAGTACTGAATGTAATGAGATGTTTAGTTGGAAGCGAATGGGGGGCAGATAGAACTGCTTTGAAGGCCATATACATTTGGTTAATTAGATCAACATTAGATTATGGTAGTGTAGTATATGGATCAGCAGCAAACACATCTTTAAAAAAGTTGGATACCATACAAAATCAGGCTCTGAGACTATGTACAGGTGCATTTAGAACGACTCCAATAGCAGCATTACAGGTAGAAATGGGAGAAATGCCAATAGAAATGAGAGGGATACAGCTATCACTTAGCTACTGGGTTAATTTACAAGGCCATAATCAAGATCATCCAACACAAGACTCTTTAAAACCTTGTTGGGAAAAGGAAAAGAAAGAAACAAAAAGCTTTGGATGGACCGTGATCCAGAAAGCAAAAGAATTTGAAATAGATAAATTAAACATTAGTCCAACAGTACCATTACCAGCAATCCCACCTTGGATACTTCCTGATGTCTCAGCAGATCTTACATTATTAGAAAAGAAGAACAAGGATAGGAGGTTTATTATCAACTCACATACCATACAGGCATATATTGATAGTTACCACAGTTACATTCAGATCTACACAGATGCATCAAAGAGTTTAGTTAATAAAATAGGAGTTGCATTTATTGTACCAGAGTTTCATATCCAAGTAGGGAAAAGGGCCAGTGATGATTTATCAGTTTATACAGGAGAAATGCTCTCAATACTGTTGGCAGTGCAGTGGATAGAGGAGGCCAGACCATTGAGAGCAATCATTTGCTCAGACTCAAGTTCATCACTTGTTAGTTTACAGATCAGTCATTCAGACAGCAGACCAGACATCTTGATTGAAATACAACAAACATACAGAATTCAAATGATGGGGCTTACAGTAATATGTGTATGGATACCAGCACATATAGGGGTCAAAGGAAAATAAATGGTAGATAAGGTTGCAAAGGAGGCTACAAAAAATAACTACATTGATTTGACAGTTAGCTTCAGAAAAACAGAAATGAAGAGATTCAAGAGAATTATTAAACAGAAACTGAGGGAAAGGTGGCAGAAGCAATGGGAGGAAGAGAGGAAAGGACGGTGGTTTCACAGAGTTCAAAGGAAAGTGGGAGAAATGAGGTTTGTAGGAAGGAACAGGAGAGACAATCATATCAAGACTTAGATTTGGACACACTGGACTAAACAGCACACTATTTAAAACAGGTAAACATGACACAGGTAGATGTAACTACTGTGGACAAGAGGAAACGGTGGAGCATGTCGTGTTGCATTGTGAGAGATATGAGGAAGAAAGAAGATATTTGATTCAAGGCCTCAAAGAGATTAAAGTACACTTTGATTTAATAGATATTCGACAAAAGAATTCACGTTATAGAATATTATTTCAGTATCTTAGACAAATTAATATGATTGGAAAAATATGTTTGTTTTTTTAATATAATAAATATTAGCCAGACTGATCCACACTCCATACCAGATGGTGGCGGTAATGCACCAAATTGTTGTTTGCCAACCGTTAATAAACCTCGAAGAAGAAGGAGAAGAAGAAGAAGAAGAATATTTGTCCGTTTCGAGGCGGCAGAGCTGCAGGTGAACCCGCACACACTCAGGTAAACACTTTAATAATGTTTCTTTGAGCCGGAAATCAAAGTGAATATAGCGTTAGCACGCTGGGCTAGCTGCGATGCTAACAGCTACTTAGCCTGTTAGCTTCAGCCTGCTGCTGTGTGGCTAACTGCTAGCGTTAGCCTTAGCTCACTTTAATGTGTGCTCGTGTTATCTGATTGAACTTCCGGTTCCTTTGTGTTTTAGTCCAGTTTGAGAGGAGTTTCTCAGTTTGTCTCAGTCGCTTTGCTTCGTTTCTACAATCATCCTCAACATTTGTAAACAGGAAATGCGTTTCTCCAAACAGCTGGTCCAAACATGTCTCTGTGAACTGTCTCTTTAACCAGATCACACACATTGAGGCTTTTCTATGTGGTCTTTGATAGTTTCCATGGAAACCAGAGCATTCCTCAGAGAAGAGCTGCAGCTGTTTTCACGCTAACATGGACCATGTTATCAGCACTACGTGGATGGGAGTAAAACCAGAGGAGACAGCAGGACCTGAATATCTCTGTGTGCTTTGATTTGTAGTGAGTCCAGGACAACAGAGTCCAGCAGTCAGAGTGGAGACCTGCTGGATCTCAGAGACCAGGACCAGGAGC
>CAKAKR010002715.1:0-23859 GCA_916700685.1 Adelosebastes latens | reverse complement strand
GACAGCTGGGACCACAATCACCAAGAAAACCATTGGTAACACACTACGCCGTAATGGATTAAAATCCTGCAGCGCCCGCAATGTCCCCCTGCTCAAGAAGGCACATGTACAGGCCCGTCTGTTTGCCAATGAACACCTGAATGATTCAGAGAAGGCTTGGGAGAAGGTGATGTGGTCAGATGAGACCAAAATCGAGCTCTTTGGCATCAACTCGACTCGCCGTGTTTGGAGGAAGAGAAATGCTGACTATAACCTCAAGAACACCATCCCCACCGTCAAGCATGGAGGTGGAAACATTATGTTTTGGGGGTGTTTCTATGCTAAGGGGACAGGACGACTTCACCGCATCGAAGAGAGGATGGACGGGGCCATGTACCGTGAAATGTTGGGCGACAACCTCCTTCCCTCAGCCAGGACACTGAAAATGGGTCGTGGATGGGTCTTCCAGCACGACAATGACCCAAAACATACGACCAAGGCAACAAAGGAGTGGCTCAAGAAGAAGCACATTAAGGTCATGGAGTGGCCTAGCCAGTCTCCGGACCTTAATTCCATAGAAAATCTGTGGAGGGAGCTGAAGCTTCGAGTTGCCAAGCGACAGCCTCGAAACCTTAAGGATTTGGAGATGATCTGCAAAGAGGAGTAGACCAAAATCCCTCCTGAGATGTGCACAAACCTGGTGACCAACTACAAGGAACGTCTGACCTCTGTGCTTGCCAACAACGTTTCTCCACCAAGTACTGAGTCATGTTTTGCTAGGGAATCAAATACTTATTTCCCACAATCAAATGCAAATCAATTTATAACTTTTATATGATGTGATTTTCTGGATTTTTTTTTTAATATTCTGTCTCTCACTGTTAAAATAAACCTACAATTAAAATTATAGACCGTTCTTTTCTTTGTAAATGGGCAAACTTACAAAATCGGCAAGGGATCAAATACTTATTTCCTCCACTGTACACACACACACACACATATATATATATATATATATATATATATATATATACACATATACACAAACACATATATACATATATATACACACACACACACACACACACACACACACACAGTATATATACATATACAGTATAAACATATACTGTATATACATGTATACATACATACAGTATATACATATATACATACATATATGCATGTATACACATATACAGTATATACATACATACAGTATATACATGTATACATACATACATGTATACATACACAGTATACATACATATATACATACATATATGCATGTTTACACATACAGTATATACATACATACAGTATATACTGTATACACATATTGAGTGTATACATACATACATGTATACATGCACAGTATACATACATATATACATACATACATATATGCATGTTTACACATATACAGTATATACATACATACAGTATATACTGTATACACATATTGAGTGTATACATACATACATGTATACATGCATACATATATACACACACATACACACACACCATATAGATAGCAGAAAGCTATAAAATATATTAAAAAGCAGGACATAAAATATAAATACACACGCATCAAGGCTCTGCTCAGAGAGATCTGAGATGAGCCAGTTGCTCTTGAAGTCCCCTGAGAGTCCTAAAGGCCGGTTATTCATTCAGTCAGAGATTTATGATCAATGCACTATAATTAGTTGGAGTGCATTCATATTAGTCATGCACATATTATTCATTCATGGTCTGTGTTAGTGTCTGTGGGACTGTTTATCGCTCCCCCTAGTGGTGGAAGTGACTGTGGAGACTGTGACATGTCTTACAAGAGGGATCACAAAGGGCATACATGATAATTTGTATTAATTAATCTACAAACTTGACATTTTGGTACATTTTGCCCTTTCTAGGATTAAACCACATTTCATCCAGATGACACGTATACAGGAGACAAGTGTAATAATTACCGAGTAGAGAAACATTTGAACGCATTCATTTGAATATACTGTAATAAGTCTATAGGAGAATTCAATAATACATCCTCATCAAGATTACAAAGTCAAATCCCACATACAGCATTTAAATGTAAATGTATAAATAGAAATGTGTGATATATAGAATTGCTGAGATTAAAATGGAAAAACATTTTTTGAGATACACATTCACACATTTATTCATTTTTACGGTGTTGGCTGATTCCTATTGAATATCTAATGTAGACATATACCTGCAGATGTTAGCGGCCGATTATGAATGCCATCTGTATTCATTCCTCTAGACTATAAATGTCATTCAGATCAAGTGCGGTTTTAATCCTGCAGATAAAATCTTTAATATTGTTGTGAGCCTACAGCTCTCTCCTGCTTCGTGCAGCTCTCTCTGCCACCCTTCAGATGTACCTCGAAAGGGAAACATGATGTTGCCTCACACACTTAGAGAGTCAGCACCACTTTACTCCCCACCTCCATGTGTTTACCTACTGGACTGTGTTTTGATCAGTCTGACAAGTAGGTAGAAAATGTGGAGGGAGGCAAGTAAAGTGCCTGCTTAGGTTGACAGAAACAACCTCTCAGATGCTCAGCAGTCGTTTCCCATGTTTCCTTTGGGTGA
The DNA here is from genome assembly GCA_916700685.1 of Adelosebastes latens. Lineage (NCBI taxonomy): Eukaryota > Metazoa > Chordata > Actinopteri > Perciformes > Sebastidae > Adelosebastes > Adelosebastes latens. The sequence continues at coordinate 21,267 of CAKAKR010002715.1, read as the reverse complement.
AGGTCCATTAAGACGAAGAACACCAAGAACATCCTTGACCTCAATAGCTTCTTCCTGAGAGTTATGACCATTCTTTACCAACATTTTGACTTTGAGTCTCCTCTATTTAATTTATGCCATGAAGAGGTGCAAAAGTCTAGTTTTCTCCCAGAACACTTGAATTAAAATATGCTGAAAGGTTATTATGGAATTGATGCCCAATGATGCCAAAAACATTCTGCCAACTGCACGTTTAATGATAAGCTATCCAAAAATAGGCAATCTAAACTAACACATTATTTTATAACATCTGATTTAATGCAGCTTTCTCAGTCACAATCACGCACTGGCCTCTGTTTCTTGCAAAGCTAAATCTAAACTGTACATCATATTGCTTGAATGCACACAGCTATAGAATGTGACATGTTTTACAGAGTCCCTTTGCAGCATATCTGAGGCAGTCTTGCATCTGTGCCTTAGATGTGCTATAATCAATATGTGCTCTGAAAGATATCAATACGTATTTACACCAATGTCACCATGACAAATTCCTGTACATTTATTATTAGAAGAAACTTTGGTTGTTCGAAGAACATTGATTGCTGTTTTCCCATGATGGTGAGGTCGGTGAGATTGCTTTTGTTTTGTTATGCGCAGGTTTTATTTTGCTTCAGGGCCTATTTTTAATAACTTCAAGGCCTCGGGTGACTCTGACACTACAGATGAGAAAGATCAGAGCAATGATTGAGATGAAGAATGTAAATGATGCTATTGTGTAACACAATATGGTTTATACATTATGTGGTTTGAAAGTGTAATAAATTGGACTCCACTTGTACGTTGGCAGCATTTATAAAACTATTACAGTTGTTGGAATGAATGGTTTGACTTTGTTTAAATCTATCTACAGGTGTATCATTGTGTCTGCACTTCATGTGCTTTATGTAATGAATTAGTACAGCTTATTCTCTGCCAATGGTGTGGAAGTTTGTGTGTCCTCTTTAAAAGCACACAACTGAATGAATTTGTGTGCTAATCAAGTTTTATGGACGAAACTCTGATGATATACAAGTTGATCATGAGGAATAAAGCATAAATTATGATCATTTTTTTTAAATCTCTTGGCGGAGCTATGTGAATCCTATCTTTGTTTTGGTGTAGACTTTTCTGACCTTTCAAGAATTTGACCTCATGGCGTAAAAATGACATAAAACACCATCTTGATGGCTGTTGTCAGACAATACTGCAGTAGATGAAAATGGTGATAACAAGGCTAAAAGGGCAATGCATATAAATAGTGAAACTCTAGTCCTTGAGCAGAAGAAAATAGCTTCTGTAGTTGCTATTTTTGGGTTCTAATAATTCCTATACCTATAGGACTTTTTCCACAACTTTATCATCTGTACTTTTTTAGGGGTCCTAAAAAGCTAACAAAACCTTTTGCTTGCAGGTCTTGTTTGAATTTAGTAACCTCAATCTAATATAATTTTAATGTTAACAGTTTTAATGTTATATGAACAATTTTCACACCATGTACTTACAAAATATATTATTAAAACAGAGAAAATGTTAATCTTTTGCTTCACCAAAAGAAAGTGAAAAGGCTTTTGCTCTGCATACTGTAATGTTCATGTCAAAGCAGAAAATATGGTTCAATATGCTAATATGATTTTAATTACTGTTTTTTTTATGGTTTTATAGCTTTATAGTTGTCAAAAGTCTATTTACATAAATAGATTGCTTTTCATCTATCCATTTTCTGGCGCTAATCTGTTGTGGTGGCTGAAAGCTAAGCAAGGTAGGTTCCTCTCCCCAACAACAGTTTCCAGCTAATCCCGAGAGGATCTCGAAGCGTTTCCCCAAGCCGGATCAGATATTTAATCTCTCCAGCGTGTTCTGGGTCTACCAGCTGGATGTGCCCGGAAAACCTCCAAAGGAAGGCGCCCATGAGGCATCCTGATCAGATGCCTGAATCACCTCAACTGGCTCCTTTCAACGTGAAGGAGCAGTGGCTCAACTCTGAGCTCTTCACTCTATCTCTGTGCCAATCTACGGAGAAAATTAATTTCGGCTACTTGTATCCGCGATCGCATTTTTTCAGTCACTACCCAAAGCTCATGACCATAGGTGAGGGTTTGCAGATAGATCTGGTAAATCGAAAGCTTTGCCTTTCGGCTCAGTTCCCTCTTCACCACAATGGTTTGGTACAACGCCCCCGTTACTGCTGACACCTAGCCAATTCGCCTGTCGATCTCACGCTCCATTTTACCCTCACTCGAGACACTTGAACTTCTTCAATTGGGGCAGGAACTCACTCCTAATCTGGAGGAAACAATCCAACATTTTCTGGCAGAGAACCTGAGACTTGGAGGTGCTGACTCATCCCGACCTGATGAAGCCAACAGAACCACATCATCTGCAAAGAGCAGAGAGGCAACTCTGATATCCTCGAACTGGACACTCCTCTCTGCCTGGAGAGCCTATCTATGAAAATAAAGTGACAACCCTGGATCTGAGGTTTGCTGGTGTTCACCAGCGGGTTCTCAGGGTTGCCACCATGACAGGCAACGACTGCTGTGGATAGAAGGTCGTCTATGTCTGTCGATTGCTGTGTATGCAGAATATCATTATTGATAAATATTATAAATAATCATTATAAAACTGTAAGGGCTTAATATCTTAACAGTGGGGGTGAGCAGATAGGACATTTTTAACACCAATATCGAAGTCAAGCTCCACCCACCTCAGTATTTATTCAAATACAACTCTATTTGCATAACTTTTGTCAAAAATACTTTGGAGGGAAAACCAGACATCTCTTTTGTGCAGTTTTATTCTGCATTCAGATTTCTGTGGCGCCTATAGTGCTCATTATTTGAGAAGATTGATACTAAGTGGTTCCAATTGTCCAAAAGCTAGCTGAGGACATACCAATTATTTTACTGGCATCCTTGCAGCCCAGTCGCTTAAAATATTTTAACCTTGGCTCAACTTCATAAAATCGAAATAAAGATTCCATAGTTGGACAAACTTTCTAATTGTAATAGACAATATTATACAACCTCAAAAGTCTGACTGATAACAACAGGAAGAGCCAGGACTTCTAGCTGCCAACATTCATGTCAGCTGATTCATTATAAAACCTGAATCAGTCTATTTTCTGCTCCCACATTAGGGAGCAGCTCACCAATCATGCACACATCACTTATGTTCGAACCTCATTTACTCATAATGACTAATTAGATAACTATGGAAATCTGGAAACATTGTAGAACAAGACGTAAAACACAATAACATCAGTAACACTGTAGGAACACACATAAAATGAGACTTACATCCAGGAGTCTGTTGCCCCGGTGCATGCCGGGAGTTTTTTTTTCCCTTCAGGCCTACCTTGGGATGCTCTCTTCCATTTCCTGCTGTCATCTTTTGGCTGTGGGAAGACTCACTGAGGATCCATGAAAAAGAACAGAGGTACAACAAAAATTAATTAAAGCAAATATAACTGAGTTAATGGCAGAATGTTAACTAAAATGTGCACACTCAATTAGCAAACAAACTGTCAAAAAAACAAAAGACTTTATGTCATGTCATTATTTGAAATGTTTGTATGTTAACTGTGTTAAAAACACTGTTTGGTGTCGGCCAGTAGTTTGGCCGTCACAATCTCCAATAAGAATTATTCATATTTGTTGTTCACTGTCATCCTAATCTAAACTAGGGCTGCACAAGTAATCAAAGTTTTATCGAAATTGCAATATGGCCTACTACAATTTTCATACCGCAGGAGGTGCAATATTTGTTAAAGGCGAAATGTGTGTCAAAATACCATTTCAAATTAAATATTGTGGTGCTGCAGAGATTTCCTTGCCTACACATGATATTCTACAGACTTAACAAAACATCTTTGTTTGGTACAGATCCCTGCAAAAATCACACCATAATCATGTTAACACATTTTTCAATGAAAATGAGAATAATTATGTAAAAATGAGCATTCCATCTAATATCGCAAAACATATCCAAATTGCAATATCAGTTAAAATAATTGCAATCAGCACCAAGTGAGAAACTTGGTCAAACTAAAAAAATGAATAAATAATTTTAGACTGTTGGAAATGCAACTGAATGACCAATGGCATTGTTATACTTTTTCCAGTGTACAAAGCAACCACATCATCATGTGTTCAAATCGGGCTTGGGTTGTAGTTTATGCCGGTCTCTCCCAGTCTTCAAAATCAAATTTCAATTTATTTTGACATCACACGTTATTGCAACAAAGCATGTTCTGAAACAATAAAATACCACAAATGCTAAAATTAGAAGTGACCCTGCTTCTATTATGTGTCGTAGTGGTTGAGCTAGTCAAGCTGGTGTAGAACATTTGCCTCTTTGGGTTGCAGTCTTTTAGCCTCCACATTCCACCTTCAAAAAAACATTTATTCCATGTTAATGTGTGTAAATTAAATAAGTCCAATATTTATTAGGGATGCACCGATACCGATATTGGATTAGATATCGGCCCGATACTGACTCAAATAGCTGGATCGGGTATCGGTGACAATGGGGCCGATCTATTCAATTCAATTGTTTATATCCTATAAACATTATATACTGGAATTTTAATTCCTGTTTAAGTTTTGACCAATTTGTTGCTGCATTAAGAAGGTTAACACATGAATTATAATTCCTGTTAATTTAGAAGATTTTTTTGAAGTTTCTGGTGTACGATATATTATTTTAATATTAAATAACAATTAAGTAAATTAATATCTACGCATATATTTGTTACATTTTGCTTTACAAAGTTAGGAAAACAATAATTAGGTCAAGTCTGATGTTTCCTTACATATAAAAGAATGATCCCAGTCACTTCCACACATTGAGGCATACAGCTTATTAATTAAACACTGGTATCGGATCGGTACTCGGTATTGGCCAATACCCAAATTGGTACCGGTATCGGGCCTAAAAAAGTCAGATCGGTGCCTCCCTATTATTTATTCTGTATTTTTTTTTACACAAAGCCGCAATCTGCTTCACAATCAAGATATAAAAAGACAAAGGAAGGACAGATTATTAAAACAGAAACATCATCTGAAGTAAAATAAATTGTTGTAGTTTCTGTATACAGGAGCAAAAATGAGCAAAACAAGGTTGATGCATTCCACAACACTTCGCTTCCGTATAATCCTTAGTATCTTCCACAATCTCAAACAAGAAACTGTATCAGGACACAGGCCGCAACAACATAGCCAAAGAAATGAATGTATGGAGATGGAGAGTCTTGGACACGTACTGAGGATGCCTCCAGAACTAATCTCCAAAGTCACCCTCAGATGGACACCAACAGGGAGGCGAAATAGGGGCAGACCAAAAGCAACGTGGGGAAGAACGAGTCATGTTGAGCTAAAGGAGACGGGTCTCTCATGGGACCGGGCCCAAGCTGTGGCCAAAGACATCCGCCGGTGGCAGAAGAAGATTGTTGCTGCCTTATGTCTGACCTGGGACGAAGAAAGTAAAATACATTCGCCCAGAAAATATTTGAAGAAATAAATAATAGACAAGGCAGCAAAGACAGCAATGAAAGGAAAACAAAAAAAACACACAAAAAGGATTAAATAAATATGAAGTAAACTGATAAAAAAAAGTCTTCCTTGGGGTTAATAAGTGTAATTGTGAAATTGCATTTTGGGATCCATCCTGTCCCCCCACGTTTTACCAAAAATCCAATGCCACCCTCCTCCATTGTGTTGGAAACTAATTGAACATGATTTATTTAGCTTTGAGTCATATGGACACTGGATACCTGACTTGAGTGAGATACTAGCCGGCGGCATTCTGCACCTGTTTTTCACTCCAATTCCTCCTCTAATGTCTCTGATACCTGAATCCAGAGGGCTTTAGGGCGCGTCACACCTGACAGAAGAGCCATTTGTGTTGAGCAGGAGATTTACTGGCAATCTGGTTTAAGTGCCACACTCAAGGGCATGATGGCAAGGAATACAGCGTGGGATTTTGACTCTCAGGTTTCCAGTTTATTCCGATGAGCAGAGTGATATATTGCTGCTGTGCTGGCTCGTTTGGAAATTTGTCATTTGTAATGTGGAGAATGGGCAACAAACCTGCATGCATGGGCAGGAATTCACATCTTAATTGGTGTGTCTGTCTTGTTAGTTCATACACAAGTGTGTTTTATGGCCATATGACTCTGGCTGAGGATGAATGAATCATACAAAGTGAGAAAGTGTGTTCACTGACTGCTGTCACACTGACAAGTCTGATTACTTAATATTTGACGAAACTGAATGTTATTATTAACATCAATACCTGCAAAATCCCTTTATTAAACTTGCTTTGTCTGCAGCCGTACCAGTCTGTTTCCTGCCACTAGAGATTAGAAAATTGATCCATCGTGACTGGCACTTTGAGGACAAATTTGACAAGTTCTGCACAATTTATCTTTGGATTTTGAGCGTGTATTTGTGTTTGCTTTTGACAAAGAGAAACTGAATGTACAAATTAGGGTTACCAATAGCATTGCTCAGGTATTAGCTCACAGCCACAATGATGAGGGTTTAACCCAACATCTGACATCAACTACATCTTTTCTACCTTTACTGCTCTTTCATCTCTTCTGGTCTATAACCCCTTACTAGCCCGTCACCATCATGCAACTACAGATGAGAACATGCCACTTCAGCAGACCCTTGCAGCTGCATGCTGTTTGTTGAAATGAGAAGAGCATGTCTGTACACCTGTCAAGAGTCGGATAAAACTCTGAATGTGAAATTAAGCTTTTCCAGGCAAGTCTTCCTGAGCCGCTATGTTGAGTTTTGAGCCTTACAGTAAGACAACTCTGCAACAGCCAGCAAGCAGTAAGCTTAGCTTAGCATAAAGACTGGAAAAAGGTAGAAATACCTAGCCTCTAAAGCTGTCTTAAACGTTATATCAAACCAAATATAAAAAAACGTCAAGTTGTGGTGAAACTGGGGGTTTGTGTTGTCGTTAGGGCTGTATAGGATTGCACGATAATAACACGTTATCGCAAATTCATTTTAATGCCACTAATTTCTTTAAAGCAATAACACAACTTGAGATGTTTAGGTTGTAGCGGGTACAGTTTTAAAGCTAGAGTGAAGATACTTGCATCATATGAGACTAGAAAACCTAAAGAATTCATTGCCGAAAAACTGGCATGGCCATTTTCAAAGGGGTCCCTTGACCTCTGACCTCAAGATATGTGAATGAAAATGGGTTCTATAGGTACCCTCGAGTCTCCCCTTTACAGACAGGCCCACTTTATGATAATCACATGCAGTTTGGGGAAATTCATAGTCAAGTCAGCACACTGACACACTGACAGCTGTTGTTGCCTGTTGGGCTTGAGTTTGACATGTTATGATTTGAGCATATTTTTTTAATGCTGAATGCAGTACCTGTGAGGGTTTCTGGACAATATTTGTCATTGTTTTGTGTTTTTAATTGATTTCCAATAATAAATATGAACATACATTTGCATAAAGCAAGCATATTTGCAAATACTTGACAAATCTCCCTTTAAGGTACATTTTGGAAGGATAAAAATGCGTGATTAATTTGCGATTAGTCACAATTAGTCATGGACAATCATGCGATTAATCGCGATTAAATAATTTAATCAATTCATATTTTTTTTTCTACAGCTCCAGATAGATTCAAAAGGACTAATCAGTTTTTAGTTTATAATTCTCATTGCAGATAATTGGGCTTAAGTGCTTCACTTGTGTGTGCTTTACTTCACACATGTTAATCATCCACGGTGAGTTCTCCTTGTGGAAAACTGTTAAAAGAGCATTTCTGGACAAATTGCTTAAAGTCTGATTGCCCTATAAGTGCAGTGGAAGAGTTGATGAAGTCATGATTTGCTACGCTCACGTGGCTTTATTTTTAGCTTAGCTTAAACTACATTTGAAAGGTCTTGATTGCTGTCGTCCAGGGCAATGACTGACAGCTTCTGGAAATATTCAGCAGAGTTGTAAAAGCATCAGTTGGTATGAGTCACTCTGCCCGAACTGCAGTTCACACTCAGATAATGAGAATATATTGAGTGTGTGTCTGAACCTGAAAAGCTCCTTGTAAAGTGAACCTGTGAGCCATTCATTATTCATCGTGATCAAGCGTTGCCATGACTCTCTGTCTACTTGGGAGGACCTTACGAGTTTGGCATGACTCCTTGCTTGAGAGTGTCTGTTTCTGCTGCCAAGTGTTTGTGTGATGGCCTGAATAAAGAGGCCTGACTCAGAGATGTGTTTGTTAACAGACTCATGCTGTGAACATCAACTGTGCTACTGCCACCTCAAGGCAAATTTAAAGTCAATGCAAGAGACTCGGAGTGACGGAGGGATGGTGTTTTTGGCGAGCTTTGATAATGTGCTTCACTGAGATTAGTCCCAGCAAAAAATTGGGGGATTTGTCATACTTGACCGGGTAGTAATGATTTTTACTGAAAAACAACACAATACAAGTAATTTCATCAAATATTGAAATATCAAATATGGCTTATGGAGCTTTAACCATAAGCTATTCCATGTTACAAAAAGGTGAAAATTACACTTTTCCAAGGTGTTAACTTTTACTAAAATGTATTAGACTGTGTTGGATATGAATATAATCAATGCCGTGGATAAACAGTTTTCAGACACTGTGTATAAGGCAAGACTATAAATGCTTGGATAACAGTAAATGCCATTTTGATAATTGTAAAGGAAAAATGAGAAACAGCTCCCATGAGAATGCGAAGTGACATTTAATTTTTGTCTCCAGGAAGAAGGTTATGAAAGAGTTTAGTAGGCTGACTTTAATAAAGGCGTTATCCAGTGATTCATTTCCATTAAAGTGTTCCGTTTTGCAGAAATCTCTTCATTATGACACCAAGATTATTCAAATAGACCTCATAGTTGCAGAGATACACTCCATTCATTATGGGCATGTCATTTTCGAGCAAGGGCCTGAGCCAGAGGCCTATAGGAGTCAAGAGGTTGACCGGTGTGCCCTCCCATTACTGGAGCTTCAGTCGCTGCCTGTTTGATAGGAAGCTTTAAAGAGAAGAGCACACACATCTCTGTGTTTTGCTCACAGTGTGTGGCCTGACAAACAGACTCCCAGCTGCTCAAAATAACTTCTATCCAACAATAAAGTTGGCAATGTTCAGCTGATTTGCAGTTGAACAGCTGGTCTTTGTGTACGTTGTTGTTACTGAAGAGATCCAGAGCTTTGTAAAATGTGCAGGGTAAGGAGTTTCATATCAGTGATGTAATTTTGTGCGGCATTAGCAGGCAGCTAAAAAACATTATCTACCTCATCTAGGTTTTTTTTTTTTTTAAATAGTGTGTAACTTGTGGTGGTTCAGGTTTTTAATATGATGTTACAGTTTCACAACTGAGGATTTAGCTTCGCTCTTTTGTGATCCAATTTCAGGCTTTTCCATTTCCTCTCTGTTTTCAGTGGCTATAAAACCAGTCATCCTTCTCCCCAGCCTTTGGCAGGTGCAGCATATCCCCCAGTTCCCATTTATAATCAGTGTCTGGTCTCACTTTTCCCTCCCCAAACACAATGAAGCGCATCTCTATATTTCTCACTCGGATCTCAGTGCCCTAATTTCCCCTCTTCCTTCTCTGTTGTTTCTCTCACTCTGACTCCGAAGCAGCAGGGCGGCACTTTTTAGCTCGCTCACCGGGATGTCTTTCATGTGCCTTATCAGACGCCTTCAGGAATTCAACCAACCCAGCAATTTTAGCATCGTTTACACAGTGAGAACGAGTCGGTCTAGAGGTTAATTGACTGAGAACGCGATTTACGACTGTTCCGGTCTATCCTCAATGTTGATTCCTTGAGAAAAATCTAACTTTATGAAAGTGAACGGTTTTAAAACCTACAACTTATTGTAGACAGAGAATTGAGAGAAAGTGGAAGGATTTTTTTTCTTCCTTTGACCTTTAATAAAGATATTAGCAGGTTGCTTTTGCATGTTTTTAGCCATGCTAGCAACAACTATTGGATGGATTACCATGAAACTTTGTAGACACATTCATGGTCCCTTGAGGACAAACCCTACTGACTTACTGTAAGTGATCCCCTGACTTTTCTGGAGCTACCACGACCCTGACAATTTTGTTTTTAGAGAAATATTTCAATAACCACTAGATGAATTGCTATTAAATCTGGTACAGACAGTCATGGCAAACAGGGCATGAATCATAAAGACTTTGGTGATCCCCTGACGGTTGACATTTGCAGTTTTGAGTGAGATTTCTTAACAAATATTGGATGGATTGCCATGAAATTTGCTACTACTTAAAGTCCCGTATGTCAGGACTTTATCATTGTCAAATCTGTTTCGGTCCCTGGAAAGATCTTAATCACTCAGAAGTGTCACTTAATTGTTTTACATGTTTTGACTTCTAGTCAGAAAAGGTAAACAATGATACCTCTGAGGATGATTACTCATTATTCCAATGAGTTTGTGCAGTGCAGTGGCATTTGTGCAGCATCAGCCATTTTCATTTGAATATGGATTACTTTTGTGTATAAATGATGATATGTAAAGATTGCTCACAATGCCTCTGTTTTCATGCAGTGTCAGCCACTTCTGCTTGTGTCAAGCTGTTAATAGAGCCTCTCTGGCAGTTGCAAGGGCTTTCATCTCCTGCAGGAAACAGTCCTCGTGACAGGTTTTTAGAAGTTTCAGTCCGTCTAGAGTGTGTTGTCATCCGAAGCCGCCGCCTCCCACTGACAATGCAGGACAGCCGTCACCAGCTCCTTCCTGGAGGTCAGCTGTGTGACATCTGGCAGGATAGTCTGCCTGACACAGAGGGATACCGCAGGAGGTTTCTGTTTTTAGGTTGGTGTAAGCCTCATTAGAATCAGGCTTCTGTATTCAGCTATCACAAACCACACATGAGAGGACATGCCAGATTGCATCACTCTGGACAAATCCACAAAAGGTTTCCAGCTAGTGATGACATGGGCAGGATTATCAGAAGAATTCATGTACCTTAAAGGTACATTGTGTATGGATTTGGCGGCATCTAGTGGTGTGGTTGCAGATTGCAACCAACTGAGTACTGTGGTAACGCCGTTCACCTCGCTCAGAGGCCATCCTTAACATAATAACACAACTTTAGGAGCAACGGAGTCAGATGGTGGCTGGCGGTACCACGGTTTTGCGCTCTGCGGCACGTTACTGCAGTTTCACAAGTGTGTTGGAGAACTACGGTGGCCTTTAGGTATCGTAAAAACACAAAAGGCTCTCTCTAGAGCCAGTGTTTGGTTTGTTCCGTTCTGGGCTACTGTAGAAACATGATGGAGCAACATTGGCGGACTCCGTGGAGAGGACTCGCTCCCTATGTAGATATAAACGGCTCATTCTAAGCTAATGAAAACACAATGATTCTTAGTTTCAGGTGATTATACACTAATGAAAACATAGTTATCATTAGTGTATAATTACCTGAAACTAAGAAACCATAGTTATGAATAATAAATTCCATCTCTGCTAATAGGTCCCCCGAAATGTTACACACTGTTCCTTTTTAGGAATAGTTTGACGTTTTGAGCTTGCTACTCTAACTGCCAACTGTCCGTTAGTACAAAGACAAACAGCAAGTGGTGCCCTGTTCAAAGGTCCAAAAAACATCTACTCACCTTATTTAACGTTATATCTTGTTTGTTTGTGGTCGGACTATTTCCTGGCCAGTAGCAGTGCACCTTTCCCCAGATTTTAAATAGATGGCAAGACAGTAAATAACTCTTCTTTGCACTGTCTGTTCTAAGTCTTTCGTCATCAATAAACAAAATCCTTAAGCAAACACAAAACACACAGCCCATCAACTTGCACCGGCCTGGATATAAAGTTAATCATTTCAGTGCAGAGTTAAATGTCGGTGTGCTTGACATGAAAAGACTCCAGACATGGCAACGACCAGACCAACACGATACTTAACACTCCTGGTAGGTTCATAATATTTAAAATATTGCTGTCTATCTCTTTCTTTTTTTCTTTAACTGAGTGTATTAAGTATTAAGAGTGATTGCTGTATAGTTTGTAGAAGCAACATGACCAACATGAATATTTTAAAATAGACACTGACAAATATAAGATTTAGGTAAAAGTAGAATTTGATGATCCAACATGTTTGATATCAAATAAAATGAACACGTGTCACATTTGTCATAACTGTTCACATGCTTAATTTCTGCAGCTAGACTGTCCTGTTGTAATTGCTGTCATTTGTGCGGCTGGCATTGGAGGGACATTTCAAAGTGGATTCAGTGTATCTGTGATGACCTCCCCTTCTGCTGTAAGTAGAACTAAAAATCATGGTAAAATGTCAAGAAATGTATTAATACATTCAGCTATAAAGACAACTGTATGATGCTTCTATGAGCAGAAAACATGATGAACCTTACATTATACTGGCATAACTAAAATGAGTCTAATTTTACATGTGATAATTGCAGTTTATAAAGGAGCTGGTGAACACAACATGTCTACAGAGATACAGTGTCTCCTTGGAGCAGTGGCAGGTTTCTCTCATCTGGTCCTCCACTGTGTCAATTTTCTGCATTGGGGGGTTTCTGGGGTCGCTGATGTCCGGTCAGCTGATCACTAGATTTGGCAGGTCATTGTACATGAACAGACAACTTCAATTAAAGAGGACAAATTTATGTTCATTTTCAGGTTCATACTTGTATTTTGGGGTTTCTACTAGAACATGTTTACATGATTCAATATAAAAAAAAAAAACCAAAAAATGCTTTCTTTTTCTCATACCGGCTGTGCTGCCTCACCTCTTTTCACCCTCTGTCTGAAGAGGCCACTGACCACTGTTATGATTGGTCAGCTAAACCTAACTTCTTGGACTCCGTTCCACCTCTGCTCTAATTTGTAAAGGCGGGACTTCATCAAGGCCTTTCAGGCAGTTCAGGAGCAGTGTTTCTGTGGGGGAGAGTAACTCCCTTTGGCGTGGACTTTGGACATTGTAACTTTGCCGACTTTTTACATGCACAAAAAACTACAGTATATAACACACTAAAGGAAAGGGAAGCACAACAGCATAATAGGTCCTCTTTAATTCAGCACCATGAAAGACAAACAAAATTAAACTTTTAGCTTTTGTTTCTTTTTGTTTTGGCCTCAGGCTTTAACACAGTCTCTGTCTCCCTGTCCCACAGAAAGCAAACCCTTTTGTTAAACAATTTTGTGGCTATACTTGGAGCTGTGTTGATGTTATTGAGCCAAACAGCGATGTCTTTTGAGATGATCCTGGTGGGACGATTTCTCTATGGCATCAATGCAGGTGAGCCTATACTGTATGTGGAAACCCATAGAAAGCTGCCCCATCACGCCTGGCTCCCCATTTATCACTATTATGTTACTAAGTTCCCTTGGTCATTTGTCACCCGGTTATTGATCATTATTGACTCTTCTCAAAATGTATGATTTCCTTGTGTATGCCTCTAGGAGTCAGTGTTCCAGCTCAAATCTTGTACCTTATTGAATGCGCCCCCAAGAGCCTGCGAGGGATGGTGGCCGTGACCATCTTAACCTTCCAATCCTTGGGGAAGTTCAGTGGTCAGCTGCTGGGGATCAGGTGAGGTGGCCGGCGTCATGGATACTGTGGGTCAAGTAGGGGGTTCAGGCGGTAGGTTCAAATGACAGCTCACATGTCTCCTAAAGACCCATGGTGTCCTCTCTGTAGGGGGGTGACATGGATAAAGTCTTAAATCAGAGGTAGAGGTATATGGAATTTTACGACTGTCTATATTGATGTATATTGTGAGACATAACATTTTCTTAAGAAACCTTTTATAGAGAATGTCTTGTTTTTGGCAAATCCAGTGAATTAAAAGCCTGTAAAAACAAAGCATTTCACATTGATGCAAAAATAAGTTATCGGGATATTGTAAAGGCAGATGCTATTAGCACCCAGGTGTCAGTAGCCAACAATGCTGTATGCACCCAACCCAGGCACACATTAGATACAGTATGTGTATATGTACTGTATGTATTATTTCACCTAAAACTAACCATGTAGTTTTGTTGCCTAAACCTAACCAAACTGCGACTGAAAACTTAAAATAATTAAAGACAAAAAAAAACAAACAGAAAGTAAGTCATCTAAGTGTAAAAATGGGCATCCCATGGGATTCAGAGTTTGACCTGAACATCCACCACAACATTCTGCCTACACATACTCGCTCTTTTACTACCAGTATTACTACTACTAAATCTGATGGTGGACAAGTTTTGATTGTCAAATCATATTACCCAAACCTTCAACATATATAAAACACCTTAATACTGTATAAACAAGCAAAGTTGATATGATCATCACTGCAAAATGACAACAGTTACTCCTGAAGATTGATTTTGGAGATCTAATTCTTTGGAGTCCTGATTAAATGATATGTTAAAGAACGGTCTGTCCACCACTTTGATACAGACTGAATTAATTGTACTAATAACTTTCGTGATTATTTGATTTTTCACCACATTCATCAGATCTAAATTTTTCTTCGTTCAAGACATTCCCATCAGCCTCAACTGTACTTTGTATTCAGTGCAAATTAGCAAAACTAAGTGTCACAGTTTGGAGAGCAGGACGGGCAGGAAGGACCCAAATGAAGGTTCAATGACGATACTTTAATAACACAAAAAGTCTTACAGGTTCAGAGTCCAAAAGGCAGGCTGGTAGAACTGGCAGAAAACAGGTAAACGAAACTCTATACAGCAACGAAAGACGAACCGACAAAGAACAAAGGAGCTGGGCTGGTATAAATAGTGAGTGATTAATGGGGAGGTGGGAACAGGTGAGCAGGAGGTCTGGTGACTGCAGGGCTAACGACGGACAGGTGAAACTAATCAGGGCGGGGCAGACAATCAAAACTGGCGGGAAAACACACAAAGACAGGGAGTGAAGTGAGCTGAAACAAGAGGAGGGTAACAAAATAAAACAGGAAATACTAAACACGAATACAGAGGCAAAGTCCCTCCCCCTTCTGGTGGACCACCATGGGACCTTATTTCAGAAAAAAATAACAGAAGTCAACGTGAGAGATAAATATTTTTTTGATCCTGTTTGAATTCTACCATAAATCACACATATGATGTTTGTCAATTTAAAACATAATTTTGCAAGTCAAGAAAGTTGCAGTTCGTCGTAAAACTGTTGAAGTATAAGATGGTGAAAATACGTAATTAGAAAGACTACACACCCAAAAGTCAGGTGTTTTACACAAAACTAAATGATACTGCGACAAACCCACGACAAACTGTCACTTTGTTGACTTGCAAAATTATGTTTTAAATTGTCAAACATCATATGTGGGATTCATGGCATAATTCAAATGGGATCAAAAACCTATTTGTATACATAAAAGTATACATAAAAGTATAAGTACATTTGGCTAAGTATTATAAGTTCACTTAAACAAAACTTACAAGTATACTTGCAGTAAAAACTATTAAACTAGTAGTTTACTGAGAGTATACTTTAAAGTGTACTTTCATAAACTAAAAAGTGGGCTACAAGTATATAATTGGTAAACTACTGTAACAGTATACCTGTAAGTTTACTTGTAGTATAGTTCATATTATAGTTGCAGTACAAAATACAGCTTGGATATAAACTAGTTGTGTACTCAACATTTACTACTCTTACATTTAAAGTATATTTAAAGTATACTTTTATTGATTAAAAAGTGGGCCAATTTAGTCCCTAGAAGTATTGAAGTACAACACTTACAAGCATACTACTAGTACATTGATATAAGTATAATTATTACATAAAGTATACTTGGGAATATACTTGAACTGTGCTTAAGTTTACTTCGTAAAATAAACTTGAAGTATACTTTTTTCTGTAAGGGTAACATTGTAATCACCACTTATTTTCAGTCATGTTACTGTGTTCCCAGATCCCAGCAGTTATAAGAAAATAAAGGCCTAAAATTAGGCACAAGTTGTACCGTAATAACCCTTTACAACATGGGCTCCTTTAAACAAGACAAAACACTTTACCAGTCAGTGTTCATATCATTATATTGCACTGTGATAGCTCAGTTGTTGCTTGATGATGTTGCCCTTGCAGTGAGTTGCTTGGTACGCGGGAGAGGTGGCCCTGGCTGCTTGGTTTCAATGGTTTTACAGCGTTACTCCAGATCTCCGCCCTGATCTTCCTGCCAGAGTCTCCCATCTATCTGCTGCTGTTCAGAGAAGACCGTCAGGCCTGTGAGAAAGGTGTGAGAAAGCACTTTTGGCTTCAGGGGGTTCCTTAGTAGTATTACCACTTTAATCTGTTGCTTTGTCACCCTCCCCTATAGCTCTAAGGAGGCTATGGGGCAACAAGGACCACAGCAGGGCGGTGGAGGAGATTCTGGAGGAGAAAGCTGCCTCGCAGAACATTCGCAGCCACTCTGTGATGGAGCTGATTCAGAACAAAGCGCTCCGTTGGCAGCTCCTCACCGTATTCGTTGTCACTGCCACACTACAGCTCTGTGGTATCAGCAGCGTGAGTGACATGTAACACTACACTGAACACTCTTTTGCACAAGAGTAGTAAAATGTTAACTGCACTTTGAGAGATACAATCAATCCTTTGCATAATCTGACATTTCAGCTCTGTTTAGGTCATGGAGAGTGCAGAATTAATGAGAACAATTGATTGCATTGTTTATGTGTTGAGCAATGTTGAGGCTGTCAGTCCCGGTTCATATTTTGACTGTTATCTGGACAGAGCTGAAGATATAGTAAGTTGTGAGAGAATATACATGTAGGACTGAATGGGACCATGTTGAGGCTGTAAATGTAAAAGGTTCTTTTACAGTATTTACATTTGCAAACTTTAAAGTCCAAAACGATTTGACAGGAAGGTTGACATTTGGAGAATGTGCTTATTGGCTTTCTGGCGGAGAGCTAGATGAGATGAAACGTATAACTCTCATGTCCGTCTGTTAAATATGAGGCTAAACCCATGCAGGAGCCGGTTAGCTTAGTTAGCACAAAGACTGGAACCGGGGGAAACAATCAGCCTGGCTCTGTCTCAACGTAACAAAATCCACCTACCATAAGCTCACTTAATAAAACCTGAAATGTAAAAAGGACAATTTGCTATTTTATGGCGGGTGTACGTGCTGGACTATTTCACTCTGAGCAGGTGTAAGGCAACCAGACTCAAAGTTCAGCGAAGAAATAGTTTGCGACATAAACATCTGTAAAACGGTGATTTAGCCTTTTTCGGTTTGTGTATGAATGAAACAAACAAGATATGTGTTAAAGCTGAAGTAGGCGAGATTGGAGCAAAAATGATTAAAAAAAGTTATTTTTTTAAAACGGTCGTTATATCGTGACAGTAGTACATGAAACAGGTAACCTGAAAAAAATCATGTGCCTCTGTGTCCTCCGGTGCTCCTAACGGCATCTGCAAGATTTCACATACCGGAGGAAAACAAGCAGTAAGAGCTGATCTGAGGTCTGCTGTCCATCTGCTGTCTATGAGAGCCGACTGTCAATCACTCGTGAACTCCGACCAAACGGTCAAACTAGGCAGCACTGATCAAATATGAATCAATATTATGTTACGTTAATGCCGATTTCTCTCCTCAAACATTTTCAGAATCATTTTGTAGTGCACGGTTTAGCTGTAAAATTAGAAAGTTTGTGACGCGGCCGCCATGGTGAAATATGGTGAAGGAACGCCAAGATCCGGTCACATGACCGGAGCACAGCCAATAGGAACACTCTCTGAAATGACCTGTGATTGGCCAAAGTCTCCAGTCACGGGCTAGATTTTCTAAAGCCTGAAAACAGAGCCATGAGGAGGTGTGGAAGTCTAGTTATCTCTCAGAACACTTGAATTACAATATGCTGAAAGGTTATTATGGAATTTATGCACAATGATACCAAAAATATATAGACTACTGTTACTTTAATTATTAATTAATGAGTGGTGGTTAACAGATGTTATTATCTTATTAGGACAAAGCCCCTCCAGCTGTTTCCCTCTGTTTCCAGTCTTTGTGCTAAGCTAAGCTAACCAGCTGCTGGCTGTAGCTTCATATTTACCGTTCAGCAAGGATGTGAGAGTGGTATCAATCTTCTCACCTAACTCTCTGCCAAAAAGTTTTTTTATTCATAAAACAGTTAAAAACAAAAACAGCCTTTCAGTCTTCATTAGGAAACTTTGAACCCTGATGAAGACCTAAATTGCTCTTGCTTCTATAGACTACACACGATTATTTTATTATTTTTACTTTTTGGATGTGTATTTTAATGAGTTTTGATCAGGGACTTTTCATAACAGTCAAACAAAAAAAATGTGTGAACTAAGCTCAAGTTGGCATTAATGCTTAAAAGAACAGTGTGTAACATTTAGTTTAGTTAGATCTAATAGCATACATGGAATATAATATTCATCACAATGTTTTTAGTGTAGAATTACCTGAAACTAAGAATCGTTGTGTTTTCGTTAGCTTCGAGTAAACCCTTCATCTACATAGGGGAGCGGGTCCTCTTCACGGAGTCCACCATGTTGCTCCGCCAACCAAACACTGGCTCTAGAGAGAGCCTTTCACTTTTTTACGTTACTTGAAGGCCACCGTAATTCTCTGACACGCTTGTGAAACTGCGGTAACTTGAGCCGCTGAGTGCAAAACCGTGGTACCGCCAGCCGCTGTCTGACTTCCGTTGCTCCTAAAGTAGTGTTATTGTGGTAAGGATGGCCTCTGAGCGAGGCGAACGACGTTACCGCGGTTTTGCAGCTCATGGAACCGCAGTCTTGGAAAGGGAGGAGTGAGCGGAGGGGTACTTAGCTGGTTGCAATCTGCAACCACATCACTAGACGCTGCCAAATCCTACACACTGCACCTTTAATTTTCGCCCCCCTTTTTTCCAATCAAAGCACACTAGACATTTAAAGTAACTATATTTGCTGAAGTAACAACATCCCATTACCCACTCCTCACTGCACTCAAGCCTGCTGTGCATGTTAAACTCAAAACTAGGAACACGTATACATCTTAAAATTAATTTCCAAATAGACATGTAATTTGTCTCTTATTCAAATACTTCTTTCCAGGTGTACTTTTATGCTTTTGATGTGTTTCGTGCGGCAGGAATCCAAGAACATGTGTTACCGTACGCCACCTTGGGAATAGGGCTGTGTGAGGTGATCACCTCTGTAGCCTGTGTAAGTCCCATTTCACTGATATCCCATCATTGTTTATATATTTGTTATATCAGTAAATTTTGAGTGTAATATCCCTCAGACATCCTGACATAAGATGTTTGTTTTTTCTAGTATTTCTTTTTGTGATTCAGGAAAACAATTCTGAAAAAAAAAGCCTTTCCTCTGCTCTTGTCTCCGTCAGTGACACCTGTCCTACTGTATAGTTAGAGCTCCCCTCTGTGGTTCGCTGCTGTAAATGTGCTCTGATGTTGCAGTTCATGATTATTCAGAATACCGGCAGAAAAGTCCTGCTGGTCGGAGGATACATGGGAATAGCTGCAACGCTGGGCCTTCTCACCATCACTCTGTACCTGCAAGTGAGTCACCACAAAACCAGACACTGTTTACTGCATATTTCTGCATGTTTTGATGCTTAAAAGATGACAAATGATGCCTGAAAACAACAGAGTTTAACCCATAAGCTCAAGCAATCCACCAGATCTTTTCATTCTCCTCAGAGCCAGGTCTCCTGGATGCCGTACTGCAGCATGGCCCTCATTTTCATCTTTGTTTTCTTTTTTGCCGGTGGACCAGGTACGCATAGTTATTTATCAAGGATTTCTATGTCAGTATTCAACAGTGATTACATCGTAATGCAATGTATACCTCCCTCCTTGACCTTCAGGTGGAGCAACATGTTCTCTTAATGTGGAAATATTTACTGCGGCGTTCATAGCAGCTGTACTCTCCATCTCCTGTATTATTAACTGGACAGTCATGTTTTTACTGGGGATGCTCTTCCCTGTCTTAGTGGTAAGCACATTATTATCTTGGTCACATTTGGCATATTTATAACAACAGGCCAGTAGACACGTATGATTATCCAGGTGAAATCAGATTGAATGCATCACTCACACTGATTCCTAAATGTCCTCAAAAATGCTTCCTTTCCAGGAGAAACTGCAACACTTTTGTTTTCTCATATACCTGTTTTTCTGCGTCGCCTGCGGGCTGTACGTGAAGTTCAACGTCCCCGAGACCAAGAATCGGACAGCGCTGGAGATTACTGCAAAGTTTGAGAGGATGCACTCCAAATCTGGAGGGGAGAGGAAAAAATCCACTGAACACGAAATTGACGCAAACCGAACAGACGAGTTGTGTGAATTGTGATCATATTCACAAAGGTCATAAAGGGTCAAACAGCAAACATTTAGCTTGAAGAGGTCATGTTATATCACAGGGAGAAGACTTAAATAGTCTAAATGTAGCAGAAACACAAGATGAAACTCATATAGTCATACAGTTTACAGAAATCTGTCTGTTTTTACTAAGTCAGCCATGTGAACCATGCAGCACGGCTTTAATAAAAGTGGCTTTACTGTCTTTTTTCTTCGTTTTCATTGTGACATTATTTTTTGTGTGTTGCTGTTTTGTGTTTGTGTGTTCTTTTTTTTTTAACTCAGACAGACGAGGCTGTGTTCATCTTTGTGCTTGGTTATCAGTGGGGTGTGCATGTTTAACATCCGGCTGAACAGATAGAGATCAAAACATCCAGTGTCCAGTTGCACAAACTTCAGCACAAATTGGATTGTGTTTGTCTACAAGACGATGTGTTCATCTGCTGCATTATTTGACAGCTGTCGGTACTACTCTAAAGATTCATATTTCACTATTTGTCATCTTTTTGTTTTTTGTGGAAATATACTTGAATTTTACACAAGTATACCTTCGTAAAATAAACTTGAAGTACACTACTTTTTTGTAACCCCCTATAGTTCTCAATCTCCCCTAAATCACATAAAGTTTTTTCTCTTCAGGGAGATCATGAAAGCTGCATGTTTCCATACCTGTGCACACAGATCTTTGACTTTTGGTTTAGTCCTGCTCCACATGTCTGCACTGTAGATGTTTTTAATTAGACAATAGGTCTATGTTTGTATTTTAGGTTATTTTAGGTGCTGACAACCCTTACAAAAAATAATTTTATTCAAGTATGCTATTAGTATACTTCTTTTAAACTTAAAATAAGAGAGTATGCTTCCAGTTTACTTTTTATGTACTCATCAGTGATACAATTAAC
>CAKAKR010002711.1:0-31513 GCA_916700685.1 Adelosebastes latens | reverse complement strand
ATACTTTTTTGTCCAAAGGAGGAAATACTTCCAATTTAGCAAAGCACCTCAAAGACAGACATCCAGACAATATTGTTTGTTTTAAATACTTGAGGGCTACATGCCACTGTTCTGTTTTGCAATGTTAATAGACGTTTCTTTTTATTTATTACTTAAAGGCTACATGCCTCTGTTTTTTGTAATGTTCAAATGTTGTAATAAAGGAGTGCGTGTTGAATTAGATGGGATTTATTGTTTTTTTTACCGTGGTATCGAATTGGTATCGAGAATCGTGTAAATTCACTGGTATTGGTATCGACTACTAGATTTCTGGTACCGTGACATCCCTAGTTACTACTCCATCTAGAACTGTGTTGTTACCTGCAGTCCGGGGTAGAGCAGACCGCTCAGCAGGGGGTGCTCCACCTGTTTGACGACCTCCGCTCCGGCCTTCTTAGCATCGTGCTCCGTCACCATGGACGACAGACGGTACACATCCAGAGTGTACTCTCTGACAAACATGAAAATACACACCTATAATATGACTTTTTGCAGCTGGAACATCTATTTCTGAGAATGTAAATAAATGCACATTAAGACAGACAGTCTCCAGTACTGTTAGCAACCTGCTGAGCTGGAAGTCGGTTCCTTTGACAAACTTCAGTTTATCCAGGGGCACGCCGATGCTCTCCAACATGGCCTTGATGACCTGCTCGTAGTACTTCACCCTGAGCTCCAGCAGCTCCCAGGGGGCCTTCATGTTGTCTAGGAAGGCATGCAAATCTGCAAACAAAATAGTGACCTGAGGAAAAAGAAGAGGACACAAGAACATGAAGCTAACTGCTAAGCAGGGCTCTAATTTAGCAGGAAGTGCAGACAAGATGCTCGATGAGATTTACCCCACCTCACATCCAGCCTTGAGGAAGTCTGCTATCTTGGACATGGGGACAAAGTAAGCTACGTGGGGTCTGCCAGTGGTCGCCGTGCCCCAGTACACCTTCACCTCTCTCTCCTGAAGAACCTGCTTCAGCTTCTCCTCTCCAAGGACCTCCTGCAATTACAAGAGATCAATAAGACCAAGCTACTGGGGGGGCTTTAGTCACCGTGTGAGTGTATGTATGTTTCTTTGCACGTCCCACCTGGAGGTTCCTGGTTATGAGGTCGAACTTCTCATCCGGACTTAGCTGATCTGCCATGGCGCAGCGCCTTCTGAGGAGGAAGATAGGAGTTTAAGCAACGTTATGAATCTATGGCAGCTTACAGGGTTCCTACACATTTTCTATTTCAAATTTCCAAACTTCTCTGGAGGTTTTTCAGCCCATATTGGACTCTGTGTGCAGAGGATGCTGTGACAAGACTACAGTGTTTTTGCCCTTGCATATGGCTTACAATTGCCACCTCCCCAGTGTTGGAGACGTCGAACGATTTCACACAAAGTTTGCATCTATCTAGCTTTCTTTTCCCATTTGGAATCCTTGGCCAACCAGGCTTTATATCCGTGATTGTCAAGCCAGCCCTCTGTTTTGCAGGCTGTGACGTACAGGCATAGAGGCGACTCTGCATAGGAATGTGAACGTTCAGTCGCATGCCATTGGCTACTTCTTCGGGACTGAAAAAGTCTGATCGGTGCTTCCCTACTCTGCTTGTATGATCAATTTATTTTTAAAAATTCTGAATTTTATATTTTAGAAACAATACACAATAAGGGCAAAGTCTGGAAACACAAATATCTCTCCATACTTATCCAGACCTGGAAATGACTCAAATCAAATTCCACACTGTGTAGGAACCCTGAGCTTTGTTTCATTTTGTCATCAATCTAGAGAGCATGAGTTCAAACTCTATTAAATCACTTTCAGTTCATTGTTGCCCTTAGCAACAGACAAAAAGATAATGTTATAACTGATTTTTTCCAAAAAATCTCCTTTCACCAAAAACTGCACCTTAGTGGGTGGTAGCAAGCTGCCAGAATCCATCCTACATTTTGACATTTTATAAAAAACTGTGCTCTTCTCCCTGCTCTCAGGTGATCCTGATCCACTATCAGTGGGAGGCCCTGACCCCCATATTTAAGGGAACCTGGAGGAGGAGAAGGAACCTGGAGGAGGGGGAGGAGGAGAAGGAGTTTTTCGTGGCTTTGTTTGTAGTTTATTCTCTTGTTTTTGATAGTTTAGGGGGGAAGCTCTGGGTCCTGGTGTGGCTGGACCAGACTTCCTCCATCATTTTGTTCTTTTTGGCCAAAACCAACAGACTCTATTAGTTTGGATTAATTTATGGCATTGTAAATAACATAATTTTGCTTGTTTAAACTAACTCTCGGGTTCGGCGTCCTCCTCTATATGTTATATGTGGCATTTCTGTAGTTAGCCACTGAGAAAGGCAACGTAGACATCAAACTGAGTCACTTAAACAGCACCAAACGAGGAGCTAGTGCTAACATTAGCTCTGTTTCTACTATCAATACCCCAGTTTATTCTATATGTCAACATATACCAGTCAGTCAACTTGTCTTTAAGATGATACGCTCTCTAAACTAGTGGCCAGCTCGCCTTTAACGTCACGCTGATGATGAATGAACAAACCAGCTAACTAGAGCTATCAGGCTAACTAACATGTGCAGCTAACGTTGCCTAGCTACGCTGATGTTTCTGGTTACAATTAAACCATTTCATGACTACATTTTCAGTTGATCTAACAGCAAGATCAGTCTATAATATAAAGCAATACTGTACAAGCTGCTGACTCACCTCTAAAGCTGTCTTCTCACAGTGAGACGTGGTCGAGTGGAGCCGGTTTGGTGTCAATCCTGTCAGTGTGTTGCATCAGCGCTAGCTCCAACTCTGCTATCGACTCACTAGAGACTTCAGGGGAAAGCAATCGAGTGCAGAATGCAGAGCCTATGATAGATAGATAGATAGATGGATAGATAGATAGATAGATAGATAGATGGATAGATAGATAGATAGATAGATAGATAGATAGATAGATAGATGGATAGATGGATAGATAGATGGATAGATAGATAGATAGATAGATGGATAGATAGATAGATAGATAGATAGATGGATAGATGGATAGATAGATAGATAGATGGATAGATAGATAGATATATGGATAGATAGATAGATAGATGGATAGATGGATAGATGGATAGATAGATAGATAGATAGATGGATGGATAGATGGATAGATAGATAGTAACTTTATTGATCCCGAGGGAAATTCAAGTTTCCAGCATCACAGTTCCATAGTGCAAAACATGTTAGTAAAAAGGCAGTAAAAAAGTTAGTAGTGCAAAGTACAAAAAAATATACCAGATATAAAAATACAAGAAGATGAAGAAAACTGTTAAAAGTGAATATAGTGCAGGGTAACAGCTGTGATACACGACTATTAAAAAAAGTGAATGTAGTGATTATATGGTGAATATATGATTAAGATGCAGGCAAAATGTAGTTATTGTGTAATTAATTAATGTGTTATTATCTCCTTTTTTTCAAGGAGAAAAGGCAGAACAATTATTCCCCCTGGCAAAAAGTTGTTGTTGGGCCCCTATAATAATAATAATAATAACCTTTATTTGTATAGCACCTTTCCAAACATAGTTACAAAGTGCTTTGCATAAGTTAAAATAGTTCAACATCAAGATAAAAACAATACAGAATAAAAACATAAAAACATAGGCAAAAATCAAATGTAGACCTAATAGACCTAATAGTACTCTGCATTGTATATAAACTGTCACCTCCAAGCCCCCAAATGTGCACTCAACAGGTCCCCCAGAAACCAATCAGTTCACCTGGGCTCGAGTATGTTAATGATAATTTAATCAATCACAATTTATGCGTAAGCACAATATAAAATAATTAAAGTTTTAAAACTACATTTTGATACTGTGCCCCTCTAAAAAGACAAGGCAAGATGGGTATAGGTAATAATGCATGACCCACCTAAAAGGGTGGTATTCAGTTCATGCAATGGTTAAGAAGCAAATCCACAGCAATATCTACTATTGATCATAATAGTATTATTTTTGGTGTTTTATTTGAAGACAGAAAATTGGACCTAATGATTAATGTTTTACTAATTTTAGCCAAATTCTTTATTATTAAGGCAAAATTCTTAAAGACCATCGCCCATCCATGTGTTACTATAATGAAACTCCCTGAAATTAATGAAATCCAAATATGCCAAAGATGTCTTTATATTATTTGAAAGTTATCCGACCCTATAACTAACTCGCTTAATCTTTGTATTATTTATGTTGTGCTTTTTTATGATTTAATGATTTGTTCTGCTTACTTTTTACTTATTTACTTTTTTGTTGTCTGTGTAAATGTTTTATGTTTAATGTGATATCTGCTCAGTTTTGAGGATAACTTTGTAATTGTAATGATTGCCTTATTATTTGTAAATTCATCTTGTGAATAATAAGCTGATATTGTGCCTTAGTGTTGTCCTATTAAGTTCTACAACATTATTTGCAACTAATTGACACACAGTGAACTTGGGACATTGGAGCCCTTGAGAGTCTATGATCCTATGGCAGTTGTCTGCTTTGTCTAGTTGGTAATTCAGCCTTGCTTCTCTCAGGCTTTTAACAAGAATGATTTCCTCCTGGAGACTTATGTGTCTATAAGTGCAATAGACATAGTTGTTATGAAACAGGAACAAAATTAATAGATAGTAGTTTTATTGCCACACATTTCCTGCAACTTCAAGCAATAGGCTATTTTATAAAATTGGGACAAAATCCAGACACTAGATGGCAGTAGTTTACCATAAATAATGTCCAATGTGTACGTGAAACTCTGTAAAAGCCTAACTGAAGGGCTACAGAAAGTGTGAAGCCTTTGTAAACTCTGTAATAATCCAAATAATTAGCTAATAATTTCTCCACATCCTGCCATGTTTGATTGATACATGTAGTGACATAAATGAGTATTTTTTTTGCATAATTTTCAAAGCTGTTAGCCCCATTTGTATGTCTTTAATTTGACTTTTTATGTTGTTTAATTACCGTTACTGCTCTCACAACCTTCTCCAGGTACATTTGAGGACAGCTTTGAATGTTTTGAAGACAGAGTATATAAGATATCATAAGAATTATATCATTATCTCTTCAGTAGGCATGGGGTTATGGCTAATTATCCACATTATGCATGCATAATAAGATTACATGTTTTGTTCTTGCTTAAAATTGGCTCAAGCTTGTGTTACATAGTTGTTTCAAGTAAAGAAATGTTGACAGCTCATTCACAGTACACGTATCAATTAGTATTTATTAACAATATCTTTTTCAATCTCCGCATCTTTTTTCTTAAATAACTACAGTACAGTGTACATGGGTTCGTTTCACAGCCACAAATATCAAAGATATTTACAGGTTTACATACAATATATACATATGCACAGGAGGCATGTACACAAGGCGTCCGTGTGTCCCTGTGGGATTAAAGCTCACACATTTGGCTACAGCCTCAAGAGTCATGAGGGAAGTTCACAGACAGGCAAAAACTGAACAGGGTGAGATTTACAGGAAGTACAATTATTACAGGGTTAGTGGGTGAGAATAGCACCGTGTTGGCATTTACAGTATCCTTTACTGGAGATATAAGGAACCTTTAAGGTGGAAAAAAACCCACACAAAAGACAATAAAGTGAATGAAATATGAACATTTTCACATCGGCAACCCAGTTGTCAGCAGCAACATGTCGAAGATGTAGCAGTATGTATAACATATGACACTGTATGTACACATTTCCATATCAATGGATATGAAATATGTCAATCCACTTTTTCATGACAGGGATTGATATGATCACAAAGCATCCTAGTTGTTCCTTCATAAACACACATGTACAGTATATACAAAGAAAAATAAACATTCAAACACACACACACACAAGGGAGACAACAAGTTCACCTCCCATCTTCCAATCTTCTTTTTTTTTCCATAATCAAGTGCTTCCCTTTTTGAATGCATACGGAGCAAAGATAGTAGCGTTGGCAACATGCATTAAAAGGCGTGTGAATGTGTTAAAATTTGATTCCCACCCCGTTTTCCTCATTTGGAAACTTCTAATTCATTGGAACCTCAGAGGCCTTAAATATATTTAAATACTGCAAGAAGCACAACTTTCCAGCAAACATGAATTCAAAAACAGTAAAATCAAAACTAAATAAATATTTAAATAATGATATAACTAAATCAGTACCGGCTGTAGTCACCGTTTTGTTTAAGGAAATGAAAGCATTTAGAGAAAAAAAGCTTTTTCCGTCTTCAGTAGCTGTCCTATAAATAAGATAATGTAAGTAATGTAATTGCAAGCTAACTGCTTTTACTATTGTAGTGGTTTCAGTACTATGGTTGGGAACTAAAACAAGCTGTTACTGTCCAGCCACAAGTTCAAACATCACATTATGACAGCTTCTTAAAAGGAAAAAAAGCCAGTGGGATGGGAATGAGATGCAGACAAACTGTCTGACTGGTTCCAGTGAACTATCAGGATTAATTGTAAAATTACAAAACACATTTAAACATGTTCAAACCAAGTCAATGACACAAGAGCGAATGACTGGCACAAGTGTTAGTTTGTCAGTTCTGAATTTTGTTACCCCAAAATGGAACAGATATTAAGGCGTTATCACTGTTTGTTCAAGTTTCTCACGACATCTCAGAACTAGAAAAGTTGTCTTTAGCGCAGTGCTCAAGGTCATTAATGCTCCGGGTCGTATGTAAGGATGGAAACTGTAGCACCAATAATGGACGCACTGACAAAACATGCTCCCATCACATTTCATGGTTTTGTGCAATTTCAAATGAGGACCCAATCTTTAAAAAAAAAAATCCACAGTGCTCAAAAGTAGTATGCTATACAAAAAGTAAGGCTTTTGAGATCTGACTGAACAAAAGAGGAGAGGGAATTTCATGCTGTGAAAATGTCACTAATTGCGGAGGGTAGGATGCTTTTAGAGAGGCCTCAGCGTGGCTGAAGCGATGACACTTCTGAGTCAATCAAGTTTTGCAGACGTGGAACAGCAGCAGTGTGATTAGACAAGGCAGTGTCTCTGTATGATCCGACAGGGCCCAGGTATGTTGGTCCCGCCCAGTGCAAAATGCCAGTCGATCACCCGATTGGTCCGTGGGTCTCGAAAAATGTGCTAGGCCATGTTGGCAAGTTCTGTCGAGTCTGATTCTGAATCTGCCTCGTTGTCCCTGCGAGAAAATAAAGAGTCTCTTCAGTTGGAGATTTGCGTCACTGATACAAAACACAAGAAAGGGCATTTCAATCCACAGTCTTACCTCTGTTCCTGTAGCAGTTTGCGGTTGCCTTGCCTCTTCTCCTCAGTGATTGGATACGAGTACAATATGCACAGGCCGACTATGATAAGAGCTATGGGCGCGGCGGAGACCAGCACTTTCAAGGTTATATGCACTTCCTCTGGTTGAGAGCAGCCTCGACTGATGTAGCCTGCAAAACTGAAAGAGAAGAAACAGAATTAAAAAACAGAAGAACTTTGCATTGTTATGCATTGCAGAGCATTTAAAGGGTAACTTCAGTATTTTTCAATTTTATTTTCCCATGTTTTTAACTGGCTAATAGGGACAACAATTTCTGAAATTGGTCCAGTATTGAGGGAGAGCGCTGCCGCCGCTAAACGGGCAGTCAGTTTACGTTCACTAAAAGTGCTTGTTTTTGTCACTGACAGGCTCAGATTGTTATTATAAGTGTCAAACAACATTATGTAAAGGACCCTACAGAGAAATAATACGTTCTTCTTCCCTTTTGCAAGTTGGAGAGAGAGGAGTGCCACGGGACAACGGTGTTGTCCGAGTTTGTTGTGTTGGGAGTACAGAAAGCGTAGCTTAGTGTTATCTAAATGATTTGCAATGTCATGGCTGAATATTTCGATATATTTAGATAACAAACAGACAGTATCAAGTGAAAGGTAAGAAAAAGGTTTTATTCCTCTGCAGGGTTCTTTCCATAATGTTGTCAGACACTTATTATAACAATCTGAGCCTGTCAGTGGCAAAAACAAGCACTTTTAGTGAACGTAAACTGACGGTACCAGGTTGCCCCAAACGATTACATTACAGTTTATCGGCTGATGGCTGCAGCGTTCTCCCTTAATACTGGACTAGTTTCAAAAAGTGTTGTCCCCATTAGTCACTTAGACACAAAAACATGAGAAAATAGGGTCCAGGTTGAAAAATACCAAAGTTACCCTTTAATTTGAGGCATACTGTACATCTACGATGGTAATCCCATTTTTTAGTAAAGCCAAGATCTTGATGTGAAGGCAAAAGTCACACCAAATCTCTGATCAAAGGCCAACACTCTGTAAAGTCAGTCATGAGGTGCAGCAGCAGCACACACACTACCGCCTTACTGTACTTAATCTAATGAAAGCAAAAGGAATTCCTTGCTTTGATGTGGGATTTGGGAACTTGGAGATTTGGCTTAGCCTCATTTAGACCTTTTTTTTTTTATTATTGTGTCCCAGACAAACGAAACACCTACAGAAACGTTTTGAATGATTTACAGTATAGGTTGTGTGTGCATGTTAAAGCAAATACTTACTCTAAACTGAGAGTTGAGATGCCGAGGGAAACTCCAGAGGCGAACTTGGTGAAGAAGACGTAGAAGGAATAGAAGAGAGCTTCGTGGCCGGTGGAGTCAGGGTTCTGCACTTGGAAATCGTCGACAACATCAGGCAGCATAGACCTGAAAAGGTTACAGTCACAAATATATATATGTATTAGAACTGTATTCCTGATAAGAAAACATGGAAAAAGCCCCCAAAAATAGTGCGTAGGGATCTTACCAAGGCAGCAGGAAGGCTGCAGCCACTCCGACCCCGGCAGCAAAGGACACAATGTAGGTGACGATCAGGTTACTCTTCATACACACCACCAGGATCATGAAGGGAACCACAGACTGGAAAAAAAAGAACAGAAACACATTAGACCACTAGATCAGCTGCCACTCAGAGATTTACTTCCTAAAACAAGTCTCTTAACGGCACTAGAGCGGTTTTCCTGCCACTCCTAGAATATCACTTAATTCCTGTCAATCTTACAGGCTTCATACGACTTAGAAGTGGTGCTTGGACGTGATTGTGGGCCTTACCAAGGTGCCAGCGTAAACCGCCGTCTTTTTCCCAAAGCGAGTCAGAAACCACTGCCAGAAGGGGATGGCCAGAGTAGCGGAGAGCTGAAGGGGGGGAAAAAAAAAAACATGAAAAGTCTGGTTAACCAGCTGTTTTTGTTTTGACGCACACTCTGACAAAAAAACTCACAGAAGTTGTGGTAAATTCCACACAAGGCCCTCTATTACAAGTTAACAGGATTTTGCAGAAGACCCTCTGGACACAACAGTAAAGAAGCAGGACATTAGATGCATTCTCAAAATGCTTGTTTGGGTTTGACATGACCGGACGCGTGGTGACGCAGAAGCACATTTTGACCTCTCGTACCTGCCAAACACAACAGTGAAGATGGAAGACAATACGGTTTCTACGGCTCTTCCCAAAACACATTTGAGCTCAATGTGATGCAGAATTCCACAGGGGTCATCCTATGACTCTGCAGGGGAGGGCAAGGGGGGCTCGCTTGGATCAGTTTGGCCTCTGACCCCTCCGTGTTTGACTAAGGTAAAGATAACAGCGGTGGTGCAACAGTATTTTCCCACCTTTTCTCGGCTAAGCTAAGAGATAAATCACACATCACTTCAGTCTCGCTGCACAGTCATGTGTGTTACAATGAAAGTTCTGTGGTTTTAAAAGCTGTCTTATGTGGTTTCTCACTACGTATGAGTAAACATTTCCATTTCATTTCCTTCCCGTTTGCAGATTATTTAATTTTGTCTTGCATCAGCAGTATGTGTGAACACTTCATCTTCAAAGCCACTTCCTTGCACAGACACCAGCCTCTCTTCTATGAACCATATCAGCCTTTTTCTCAGAAATCAAACATAATTATCACTTAATGTGGCTTTATCTTCTAAACGGACCTCATAAAGCCCTGACCTGCCAAAATGAAAGCGAGTAGCGGCTACTCCTACAACATACACATCGTCCAGCCCTTGGAAATTTTACAGTGCAGCAGCAAAGCTTGAGAACAATGTACCATACAGCATGCTTTCTGCAACGTGCCTCAAATTGGCACAAAAAAAGTACACACAATAAGGCTCTTTCTGTTCATTGCAATTAATGAACTCCCCATTGCTCTCGCACAATGTCCCATTACATTCGACCTTTATCGTGTCAATCCAGTAAAAGGACAACCAGTTTGAGTTACAAGTCCTTATATAATATAATGCCTTTTAGTTTAATTTGTTTAACTCAAGATGTGAGCTTCCAAGGTTAGTCTGACATCTCATCAAATAACTTAAGATGAGGATTAGGATCACTTAGTGCCGATTACGGAGCAGTTCCCGTCACACTGTTGAAGAATCTAAAAAGTAATTTCACGAAAATAAATGTACTTTAACGAAAAGGTCGCCGCCTTGCCTCCGTAATCCTTTCCATAAAGTAAAGGATCAAAGCGTGTAATTTCTTCAACCTCACTACGTGCGTGCTACAGACGGCACATCTATGAATTAATTGGGTTTAATACCTGTCAGGATCTGAAGTGATTCCTTGATATGAGAGAGCTTTTCTACAAGAAAGGTCACGAGGAATAAATGAGAAGGATTATCAAAAGGTGGCTCCACTACTGTCTGTGGGAATGGGATGGCATTCAAGCAGAGTGGACACTCGTCTTTGAAATAGGCAGCCAGGAGACACTGCTCTCTAACCGAGAACAAACCAGCCTTGTAATTGAAGACAATTTATGCGTTCGCTCTGGGAGGGAAGCTTTTGTCTGCACTCTGAAGCTAATGGCTTTAACTTATTCCACACAAATGGGCTGCTCAAGGTTTCATGTGCTGGAGGGAAATGCGGTCATTGCCATGGGAACAGAGCGTCAATCTGACTGACTGTCTGAAAGTGCCACCTGTGTGTGTGTGTGTGTGTGTGTGTGTGTGTGTGTGTGTGTGTGTGTGTGTGTGTGTGTGTGTGTGTGTGTGTGTGTGTGTGTGTGTGTGTGTGAACTCACCATGATGACCAGCAGTATATTCTGGAAGTCGTTTCTGAAGCCCAGAGTGGAGCTGCAGAACAGGGCGAAGTTTCCCTCCAGGAGCTGTAGGATGAAGCACAGACACTCAGTCACTGCCTAAACACACAAATACACACACACACACACACACACCTCGGCGGGCGCCACGTAAACTCTGGCTGGGAGCACGAACCCGCTCCCAAAATCTAACTTAAAAAAAGAGCCAGATGGACTCAAAACGATTGACATACTGTACATAGAATCACTAAGCCCATGGTAAAATAGTGTGTGTGTCTCTATACGTACCATGAAAGCTAGCGAGGTAAAGAGGAAGACCATGACCAGTTTGGCGTACGGTCCATGTCCCATCACCAGCTTAATCCCCTGGAAGAAACCCATGGGCTCTGACCTGGGACGAGAAGACTCTGGAAGGAGGAAAAAATAGGAAAGAATGAGCAAAAGATGCAAAATTACATTCAACAGAATACATTTTTCAGGTGTTCAGGCTGGTCCTTTACTAGTTTTCTATTTGACCCATTGCTGGTCACGAGGCTTCCCATTTAAAAACCTGTGTGCTCTCACACAGCCCATCAGGCCACAGTTATACCACAGCAAACAGCTACAACTGTGCATCCTTATTGACCTAGAGTCAAGACGTTAATACCAGCTCCGTCACATTAAAGACGTGCGTTTATGTGCATCCAAATAGGAGGTTGAACCTGAGCAACTGGTGTTTTGGGGGTGTTTAAAAACAACCGAAAGTCATGAACTCAGGCTTACTTAGCTGAACAAGACTCAACAGTTAAAAATTCAAACCAAAAATGTAATTGGCCTGTTATATATATATAGTGCAACTTAAAAGGCATGAGTCAACAATTTGAAAAGCAAAAAACTTTTCCTTGATTTACCACTTATTTTTTTCAAAATAAGGCAGTTAAACTAGAGCTGCATCGATTAATCGATTAGTTGTCAACTATTAAATTGATCGCCAACTCTTTTGATAATCGATTAATCGGTTTGAGTAATTTTTTAAGAAAAAAAAAAGGTCTAAATTGTCTCATTCCAGCTTCTTAAATGTGAATATTTTCTGGTTTCTTTACTCCTCTATGACAGTAAACTGAACATCTTTGAGTTATGGACAAAACAAGACATTTGAGGACGTCATTTTGAGCTTTGGGAAACACTGATCGACATTTTTCACCATTTTCTGACATTTTATAGACCAAAAAACTAATTGATTAATTGAGAAAATATTCTATAATAATAATCGTTAGTTGCAGCCTTAAATTAAACGAGTAATGGTATCTAAATTGAAGGATGGAGCCAGTTGGATGGAGATATTAATGCCTTACCTTTCTGCTCTTTCACACCGAAGAACAGAACAATAGCACAGAGGACATAGATAATGCAGATGACACCAGAAGCAATCATGTAGGCCGTTTTCTGTAAGGAAAGAACAAGGGACAGTTAGCAAACAGAATTTGTGTCCCAAACAGCAAAGTCATTATTTGCCTTTCCTGTCAAAACACATGACTAAGTTTGTTTACCGTGTCATCCAGGGAAATGACTCGCCCTGTGTCATTGAGCCCTACAGACAGAGAGGAGTTGATGTCAGCGGGTCCTGGGAGGCAGGGAGCGTTCGCCATACCCACTATCTGCCCCTGGATGGCTGTACCCACAACAGTGCCCAGAACCTCCACCGTCATCCCTGATTGATTGGAGGAAACATGGAGGACGTTTTAGTCACTGAGGAGGTGACAAAATAATTAAAATAACAGTTTTACACACACTGCGTATGATACTCACTGTATGCGGTGGCTGAGTCTCTTTCTTTCTGCTCTGAGCTGATGAACATGGTGAGGGCAGAGTACGGCACATGGAAGCACTGATTGGCAAAGAAAAAAGAGAGTAACAAGGTGAGAAAAATGAATGCAGCTTCACTTTTAGACAAGTAATTGCTGAACATGTTGGGATATTTCATGTCTCCGCATTCTGGTGGAAAATTAGAGGAGAAGATTGATGCAACTCTCAGGCTCTTTGAAATGATTTACTTAAATTAATAGTTTAACATTTAGGGAAATACGCTTATTTGCAGATTATTGTACAATTAGAGGATTTCCTAATGAAATGTTATGGATATTTCCATATTTTGGAAAGATTGCTACACTTTGAGCTTGAAAACAAAAAAAAACATGATTCACAATCAAAGTTACTTCATATTGACCCCACAATAACCTTTAATTTCATAATAAAGAGTTGGGCGTTGAGGGTAAATTGCAAAAAAAACGTGATTCACGATCAAAGTTACTTCATACTGACCCCACAATAACCTTTAATTTCATAATAGGGAGTCATTGAAGGGTAAAATGGTTAAAATCTTGGGATATCAAACTTTTGCATGAACCTGTATTGCACATATGGAACAACCGTAGTCACTGGGAGTGTCTGCATGGGCACGAGTGTGGTACTCACAGTTTGAAGGGACTGGAAGATGCAGTAGAAGAAAAGGTACCAGATGACTTTTCCGTTCTCATAGGGAGGAACGTACCATATGAGGAAATAGGAGAGCACAGCCAGTGGGGTTGAGAGCAGGATCCTTCATATGGACAAAGGAGAAGAGACAACAACAACAACATCAGTGGCTGAAAACGTGATCCTACTCGAGCGTGAAACACTCTCACTCTGTGAACAATTATCAGCCTTCATGAAGAGGAGGGACACTCAGTATTACATAACGAATTGTGGCCATTTAAGTGTTGTGGTCATTCAGTTTGTGCCAACTTTTCATCAACTCACTGTTTGTCATTTCACGCTAATTATCATCGATAGAGACGCAGTGTTCCTGGCGTTCACGTGTGAGGAACAGGTTGAGCTTGTGGTTGAATTGGAGGGTTATGAGCATATATAACACTGGGGAATGCTGCTGAACTACACAAAACGTTTCATATACAAATGACTTCTGTTACATAAATGTATGTGAAAAATATTCATTACGAATGAGACCACGTCATTTTAGTTTTGTAAACACATCCGTACCATCCTTTCCTCCTCCTCCTCCTCCTCCTCACATGTCTAACATCCTGTAAATTTGGACCGTGAGGTCATTTTAGGAGGAAAAAAGCTGCAGGAGAGGAATTCCTTTAGTCACTTCCTTCCTATTTGCTTCTTCCTATGGTCAGATCGAAACTATCCAATCAGATATGAGCTAGTGAGGGCAGCCACACCTCTGGTAATAACAGTCTGACTTGTGCAGCAGGAAGCAGCCCAGGCTTCCCGCTTATCCATCTATTCTCTACGGTAATCACTTACATTAGGGGATTCATCCTTATCTGACAGGAAATGAAGTCACAAATGCATCATTGCGGGCTACAAGAAACAGCACGTCATTGTCTACACTGTATATATAAATTTAAAAAAAGTCATAACTTTTCGCCATGTCATCGGCTAATATCCATCCCATCACACCGCAGGCTCGCTACTAATCATTTTAAGCCTATTACCAGTCAAACTTTGATGAACAGTATGAGCTTTAACGTCAGGAGGAGCAGCAATCAGCCGACTCTCTCGCGCATGTGATGTGATCAACTGTACACTCGTGTGAAGTCGCTGCGGGAGTTTGCAGGAGAGGCCTGCAAGTTAAAGCAGATATGTTGTCTGGAGATCAACATTTAGGAATGCATTTTTTTATAGTTTATTTCCTCTGTGCCAAACGAAACAAACATCCACAAAAATAAGGCATGATGGTACTTGATTTAACCGAAGTGTGTCTATCAGTGAAAACGCCTTTACTTGGATTTCTTAGCTTCATTCAGACATGGATGAAATAAACTAGGGAATGAAAAATAAAAAGACTGAATCTCTGATTTCAAGTCCCATTTTTTCAGCTTCTTTGCTGTTCTCAAAACAGTTTGCAAGGCCAGGACTTGCTCTGTGCGTGCAGACGTGCAGTGACACAGTAACGCCATATAAGTCCTGTCATGATGCCCCTCCTGGAATCATATTTACATGTCCTCTGAAATAGCCGTGCTGACTAGGGAGCGGTGGTTTTATCTCAGCAAACTAACTTAGCAGGTGACAGCTTTTAGTCTGGTGCATATTAATTAACTGTGAAAACTTTTTTTATGGGCTGACGGCAATAATTATAGTTTGGCAGCTATCATTGGGCTGGGTGGCTGTAATAAAAAAAAGGAAAACCAAGCAGATGTTCTGGTTTTCAGGCCCTGAATTCATGTTTTTCTCTGGCAATAACTTAAGAAATCACGAATATTTGAAAACCAAATCATGCTTTATGTGAAATGTATGTGAAAAAAATGACTAAATGCATATTAGCCAAGACAGGCAGTCAGTATTTGTTGAAGTAGTAATACAAACTCTGGATGCTTAAGAGCCAATGTCCAAAGA
Source organism: Adelosebastes latens (assembly GCA_916700685.1). Lineage (NCBI taxonomy): Eukaryota > Metazoa > Chordata > Actinopteri > Perciformes > Sebastidae > Adelosebastes > Adelosebastes latens. The sequence continues at coordinate 16,028 of CAKAKR010002711.1, read as the reverse complement.
AATACATTTAAATGCATATTTAGGGAATAGCAGGAAACCTGCTCCAGCAGCTGTGCAGCAACAGTGCGACTCATTCTACTACTGCTGCTGCTCCCACAACTTGAACTGTAGTAAACCTCTGGATTCCTCAGTCTTTAAAAATCCTACCGGGCCATTCAGGCAGTTGAAAGCTGAGCCCTCATTGGCTCATGTTTGTGGTGTGTTGTGGGCTGGACCAATGAGAATCTAGCCTGACTGATTTCCCCTCCCCCACTTCCTACACACGGGTGCTTTTAAGATGAAGCAGCACTGTCTGCTTCCTCCCCGATCTCAGCCACCGCAGCCATCTCCTCTTCTTCTTCATAGCTTTACAACCGAGCTGACCGTGATGGGAGTGGAACGTGCCAATCATTCCTCCATCCTTTCTTTCACCTACAACCCCCCCCCCCACCCACCCAACCCCACCCCATCTCGGACAACAAATGGATGCATCTCGCTTTGCACAAGCAGCCCCAAGCATGACCCACTTTTGAGATTCACACACGTCAGCATCTTGATGTTATAGCTGGAAATCACAATAATGATGTACTGACCTCACCCCTCCTGCACATTAGTTCAATTAAGCTCAACAGAATTGTATGCAATAACATTAAGCTATTTTTTCCTTGAACAAAATATCCAAAGTATGCATGAAATTATTATTTTTTTTTTTTTTGCAAATTCCTGTACAGCACTGTAGTTTTCCCAAAGGGTGATCATTTGGTTATAAAATCTCCATCCTAACTTGCAGAACAAGAAGTTATTTCAATACATGTTGCACATCTGTAACTGCCAATTTCATTGCCAAAGAGGAACATTTCTGACACTTCTCAGGAACTGCTAACCAACACGATACTTCCTTTGTATTCTAAATTAATCGTGCAGGTGTTTTCAATGCATGCACACCCAAGGGAACATTAACACATGAAACTGAGGAGGGGGACCGCCCGCAAGAGACCTTCATGACTGGGTTCATGTCCCAATTGTGCTTTTCCTTACACATGGTGCACACATTTCATAACCAACTAGGGAGATAATTATGTTTTTAATCAATCAGGCGAGGGAGTAACATTCATCTCTCTGTGGTGCTCATTATGAAGCTGCTTATACCTTCAGATATTTACCCTGTCTTGTCAAAGTGTCACCTTTTCACCTGATCAAACTACAGAGGTACAGCGTGTTCAGAAATACTGACGGGACAGCAGCTCAAACATGTCTTCTGTGTTGACAGGAGGCTGGCAGCAGCTTCTGTAACCCTAACCAGCCGCTACCGCTGACACCCCAAGCTGTACGTAACAGTGGGAATTATACCCTTTAGACGTGGGTCAAGAGCTCCAGTTGCGGGGACCACAGTTTAACAGTCATGCAATATATTCATGAACAGACAAATATGAGATAATCCCACCCTGTAGGTCTGCTCAGAGAGCTGGGGGAGGGGATATAGCAGCTGAAAAGAAAAGGGTCGGTAACCTTTCCGTGAAAAAGCGCCGCAGGCCTCCCACTCCATCAGCGTGGCTGCCACACACACACACACACGCAAAGATGCAAAGCAGCATTTTCACATTCACTTTGTTCTTCATAAGGGGATTTCACAGAAAGAGGCCAAAACCTAAAAGACTAGGGGACATTTTTTATGTCTAACTCAACAAATGAGCGTATTATCAAAATATCAAATAGCTGAAAATTTGCTCTCTATTCAAATATGCGGAGATTTCAGTTATCTTTAGAGGTATTCTTTCTGATAAATTCTCTGAGTGCTTGCTGTGAGAAGCAAACTCAGTAGCAGGCAGGAGTTATATTTGTCAATGTCATGCCAAAGGCCATGCTGTGGGAAATGTGCAAGGCTAGCGCCTGCAGGAACTGCCCTATATTTGTTTGGTAAAAAAACCCGGAAAGTCTGGCTTTAGTGGTCCAGCGTTAACCATTTCAACCAAAAGCATTTTTTCAGTATATATATTTTATAGCCTGTATGCATGGCTGCAGTTGTGCGTGTGTGTATGTGAACGAGAGAGAAAGTGGGGAGTTTGAATGGACACAGTAGCATGTGTGGGCAGTGAGTGAAGTGGCTACAGTTGTTGCATCAGTATGACCTATAGTAACCTCTTGAGAGATGACGCTGGCAATGCGGGTCCTCTCGCAAAGCCCCGCCCCCAAACACTGACACATGTACAGTGTACAGTTGGAAAACTTCCACTCACTGCTCTGACTCACCAGGTCTGAAAGCAAACCCCCGTTAGGTATTTCCAACAGCAAATATGCGATAAACACTTCAATGACACATAACTGGGCTTTATCAGCAAGGTAATGGAGATGGTCTGACTCCCATACCCCGGGGAAAATTACCCAGATCTACTAAAAAGCTCTAAAATGTACATGTAGTTATAAATCACGTCCAATAGGGCTGTATATTGGCAAGAATCTGGCGATCCGATATGTATCACGATACAGGGGTAACGATTCAATATATTGCGATATATTGGGATTTTTTTAAATTTAGTTTTAAGGAAAACTGTCCTAGTATAAAGAACTCACAAGAAACACACCACTTTAGAATAGGCAAAAATAACACATTTATACTGCATGCAAAAAACTGCTTGGATTTTGCCCAAACTGCATGTGATTATCATAAAGTGGGCATGTCTGTAAAGGGGAGACTCGTGGGTACCCATAGAACTCATTTTCATTCACATATCTTGAGGTCAGAGGTCAAGGAACCCCTTTGAAAATGTCAATGCCAGTTTTTCCTCGCCAAAATTTAGCGTAACTTTGGAGCGTTATTTATCCTCCTTCTCGACAAGCTAGTATGACATGGTTGGTACCAATGGATTCCTTAAGTTTTCCCTAAAAATCGTATAGCGGCCGGGCCCGACAGCAGCCGGTCGGATTTTTAAGAGGTTAGGTAAATATTGATACAGTATTGCACAACATAATATCGCAATACTCATGTGTATCGATATTTTCTTACACCCCTAACATCCAACAGCATCTTGCTGGTTCAAATTGGGAGTTACACCTACCAGGGCAGCATACGTCCGAAACGCGTCCACGGGCTTCGGGAGACCAGGAAGCCCACCGTGGGGTCCGTTATGGCGTCCCATGCTCGGCCCACAAACAAGATAATGGAGGCGTAGAAGGGATCCAGCTGCCGAAGGAGATGACACAAAGATTAGTGACATTAAAAGCACACAAATGTCAAAGAACATTTCACGTACACATTCAAATATCCTCCCAGGCATTGTACATGTACACCATCCGCACTAGAATGACTAAATGTCATGAGCTAGCTGACAAACTATACATAGCCTGCTAAGCCGTTTGATGGAGCAGTCAGCAGTGTAGCTTTACTACATGACATTACAGCGATAGGTGTTTAGTTATCTGCTTTTTTTTTAAGTCAAAAGGCAGCACTTAGCAAGTCAAATAGTAAAGGTGCCACTTGGCAGCTCAGCCCGTCTGCTGTTCATTCAGCATTGTAGAGAGGAGACGAGCCTGACTGGAAGCCAGGCACGATGAATGCCCGACTCCTGACTGTACAATCTGCGCCACGCTGTGTCACCCAATAGACTCTTAATTAACAATCTTGGTAGCCGCACAAAGCTAAACCCTGGGAAGCAGTTGACTTACACGCTATTTTGGCCATCGGATTAGTGTCAGAGCCCATTAAAGCGAGCCCCTCCTCATCGTTTCCCCTCCCCGACATTTTTTAGAACAAGCCCCTGTTAAGCCTTTTGATACAGCGGTGCCACATCATGGAGTCAATAATGGAAACAACGGAGAAACTTTTTCCACCCCTTCATTTTTCAAGGATAATCGCCCCTTTGTTGGGCGAGCTTTGGCGGTCACAATGCCCTGTATGTGCCCTTATGACAGAGGTGATTTTAGGGCGCAGGAAAGATCATGTGCAACTTCTTGTTCTCACGTCTGTAAATGCCACCACACATACTGTAGCAGGGCAGCATGGGAAGGACAGTGTTGCATGCACAGTATGTTCCCGTTATCAGTAGGGTGGTCCTTTAAGGGCAGCAGGGGGGGCTATATTTAGGGTCTGTGTTATGGAAATGACTCTAAATATCTGGGCAGGTGTGATCATGGAGTTTTTGAAAATAATCTCAACCAACTCACCTGAGCTACATCCAGTAGGTAGATCTGCAGGAAAAATCCCAGGGCGCATCCTGTGATCTGGTAGGGTGCACCACCGATGGCATAGCATATCTTGTTGCAGACTGACAACCGGTTCCTATTCTCATGCTGGGGATAAAAAAAAAAAACAAGGAGAAACCCAGTTAATCAAGTAAAAAATTAGCAACTACATTAATCCTAAAAGTGGAACCAGGATTAGAAAATTGCAGACAAAATAGCAGATATGAGATCGTCCATCTACTGAGAAGATAATGCATTATAAATGAGTGACTTTAGGCATATTACTCATTCAACATGAACCTGCTTGTGGAGAAAGTGTCCTAAAGGCTAAGTATTTGCATCTGCCCACACACAAACCTTTTCAAGCTTTGGCAGGGCCAAGCCCTGGTAATTATAGGAGGAGGGAACAATTCTGCAGAGTCGACACACAGCAGCTCAATCGCAGCACACACTTATATGTCGTCAGGTAACTTTTTCAATTTCCGTCTGAACCATTTAATCTCCAATATTCGGTGTTGCATAGTTCCCACTAGTCCGATTAGGACAACAACACAGTGCCTCATAATGAATGTGGCCTAAATCGCCAGAGAGTTTTATGAGCCGAGCTGACAAAAGGCTAACCATCATGTATCGTATTTGGCAGAAGTCAGAGGCAGCCACTGGGAAACAAGAAACCCTTGGTTTCCTAACAAGCGCTCATTCTTCCCCATGTTCTCCACTGTAGATGTAATAATTTCCTCATCAGACAGACTCTAAACAACTCCTCTAATAGCAACACAAATCTCTGCCGATTAGTGCCAGGGCATGACAACACCATGGTGTCACACACACACATCGAAAGCCAGGGTGACAGCACCCTTGGCAGCAGCCTGACCTGGCTGAATAGGCAATGGGTTGCCTGCCAGTTTAACCAGTGCTCTGACCAATCCTGCCCACAGAGGGATGAAAACACACCCTCCTCGCTGGCAAATCAAAAGGTTGCGTTTGGTGCTGTTTTCAACTTGTCAAGGAATTTGTCATCACTGGTGTTGAATGAGGACGAGGAAAGGTAAAAACCCCAGCTTGTGAAAATGACCTTGAACTGCAGGCACCTGTGACACTAATACGCATTAGAAGAAAACAGACCAGATCAGACCACAACACAAAGCATCACTGCGGCTGAATCAACCAGCCTCTGTCTTGTTGATACACCCAACCCAGACTTTGTTTAGGTGACAAAACGGGCTCAAATGAGAAACAAGCATCATCGGCATTATTCAAACTTTTGTGACTGGACACAACGGCTGGTATTACACACAAGTTGGACTACCTGGTAGTGATTTAGGTCATGTCTCCATGGTGAATGTAGGGTTTTGAGGATCAACACTGACCCCAGGGTTAGGGTTAATCTATACCTGATGAAGGTCTATGACCAAGATGTATTTTGCTGACTGTGTGTGGGAGTCCAACTCTTTTAAACTGTAAATAATTGTCTTACACCTGTTCTACCAGTTTACACACTTCTGCCCCTAGTTTTAATGTCACTCTCTTCACACAGCTTCAAAAGCACCTCCTAGGGCTACTACTTGTGTTATCAGTGCAAGCAGTCATGATATGTTATCACCGTAGACTGAAAACATCCTCTAACAGCTGTGTTTTTACAAATACTGAAAGGGTAGCAAAACTGTTTTATTAATGTTGCAGTTACAGATGTTAAAAACTTTAAATAGTTTGTACTGGCAATGACTGAAATGTCAAAAACTCTGATTTTAGAAGGGATTTTAGGGAAATATATCCTGTTCCTGTCTGACACGTCGCCTTGGTAGGTGCTTCCTGTTGCATTCAAAGCTATCGGAGATATGGATATTAACCACAAAATGCACTCGAAATACCAAATTAAGCGGGGATTTCTTTTTTTTTTTTTACAACCGAGGAGAGATTTGAAAAGAAAGATCACATGAAAAACTAAACAGTGAAAAGAGATAGCTTAAATGCTGCTTCATAACAGTCACAGTCATTCAGTGAATTAACATGTGATGCAAATTTTTTCCTCCTAATTTTGCTACTACAATGCAAAGCCTTGTCACATTATTTCCTGAAACAGAAAGACACATACGTACCAATAAATCTACGTTTATTTTGTTATAATTCCCATTTATATACCAACCAAGTGTTAGCACTGGATGTGACTCTCTCAGATGTGGGGGGCTTCAGAGGAGCCCCTGAACGCAGCACTACAATAAACCTAGCTATCTACTAGGCGACTACGTAAACTAATATACAGGTTGTTGCTTAGTTACCTACTTATATTGTTATAAGTCGACATAACCTTACAGCGTTTTTTTTTCTTTTTGAGAGACACATTTTCAGTGTGACTGCACATTTTAATTAATTTAAATTCATTAAAAGCCATATGCAAATGAGAAATTCCAGTGTAAAAGGCTAATTTGACGTAAATTAACGTAACGTAACGTTAGCTTACGTAAGTTACGTCCGATATAAAAACGAACGTTAACGTTATATTTGAAAGGCAGCCGTTAAGAAAGAAGAGTTGCATTTTGGGGGATTTAAAACGTCTAGAAACTAAAATTATTACTTAAATTTAGCATATTAATAATTTAATTAATTTAATAATTCAATGAGTCACATATGAGACATATACATTGGTTAACTTGTGTAGAAATATCACATAATGAGCTCCGCGCCTACTACTTGACTCAGTGCCTTGAAATGTCACTTTACCGGTGTGCTCCATTCATTCAACGGTTCAAGATCATACACTCCCCTCAAAAACCATCCTCTTTGGTGAAGCCATTTAGGTAAGAAAACGATGTTTTTTATAATATTTGTATTTATATTTAATTAATTAATGAACTCACCTTCCTGGCGAGCGTGATACCATCCGAGCTGACAGGTTTATTATTCAATAAACTGGCGTTGGAGTATTGTTCTCCTCCCTCTCCTTTCGCCATAGCAGCAGCAGAATCTCTGGTTTCTTAGTTGAACTTAATGTAGAAAACAATGTAGAAAAAAAAATCAATCAAACAGGTTTTTTTGATAAGGTTTGAGGAGGAAACGCGTTATATCGTCGTGGTCTACGACCTGTGTGAAAACTGAGAAGATGTGAAGGCAGAAAGGGTGGATGTAGTAATTTTTAGAGCTGCACCGCCCCTTCCATTCACCCCATCGTTCAACCCCGCCCCCCTGAAGGCGGAGTGATTGCTCACACATCAAACACATCACCATCATCGAGCTGTTGCAACCGCCCTGCAAAGATAAGACATGCAGCTCTCACTCAACACAATACTCAGCACAAAAGATTGAGCTTCATCAAATTCTGTTCACTGTGTCCACTGAAAATGTCTCATGATGCATATCTATAAACACATATGCTACTGTTCCACGTGTTACTAACTTACCATGGAGGACACTGAGGTCTTCAAACAGCATTTAGACCTTCATGTTGTGAAATAAAACCTGCAGAAATCATAAATTAATTGTTAACTATTAAGTCTATCTTGCATACTTATTATAAGACTATCTTGCTAATGTAAAGTGGGGTGAGGGTGTTTTAAGGACCTCAGTATTTCTACAATTTTGGCTATGGTCATGGTCATATTTTGTTGATATACACTATCATTTCCTTATAATAATGATAATAAATTGGACTTATATAGCGCCTTTCAGAAACCCAAGGACGCTTTACAAAGGGGGCACACAAAATCATACTAATAAATAACACAGAGGAGAAACTATAGCTAAGTAATTAAAAGAGTGACGTGTAGGAAGAGTCAGCTGAGATCATATATACATTTATTGCTATTTTTCCCCCTCATCTTGCCTGTTGTCCCTATTCAGCTACGTTAAGTGTTATTCTTCATCTACTATAATTCTGGCTATAATATAAAATTATTGAATTACTACAATTTATGTATATATATATATATTGTGTGTGTGTGTGTGTGTTGAAACGTCCCAGTTTTCAACAAATATCTTCAAACACCAAGCCAACACCAATTTGTCCACTCAGCCCTGAAAGTGGATCACTAGAAATTCATAATTTGTCATTTTGAATGATTAATACATAAATGTATCAGAGTGATTATGTTACATAAAGAGAGTTAGATAGATAGATAGATAGATAGATAGACTTTATTGATCCCCAAAGAGGAAACTGCGGTGTTACAGCAGCAATTTACATAGGTCACAAAAAACGTGCATCACTCACGCAAAAAGACACGAGGTAGGTACGAAAAAATACTGTATTTACAAATTTCTATATAAATATACATACCAACTACTTTAAACTAGATAAAAGAAAAATACAATAAAATAGAATTAAAGACAAGATTTAAGATATATCTCTGCTGTGCAAATTTAAAGTAAAATATGCTTTGTGCAAAAAAGGTAATTATTTATATTTGTGAATAGATTCTTCTGTACATTTCCTATATTTTCCTGCATACTTATAAATATTTCAGATGACATCTGAAAAATATCAAGTAATTCTAAAATTAATTTAAGCAGGGGCAGCAATAAAACTTCACAGAAAATATATGTCCGTAAAGGACATCTCCTAGTAAAGATATTGCAAAATATTGCCCTCAGCTGACATCCTAAATGTCCCAGTTAGGAATACAAACCATAGAGCAAAGTCTATATGTGTCATAGATAAGTTTCAAGTATACAACCCAAAATATTTTAATGTATTTATATTTATGAGTTGCTAAATTATATTTTTAAAATACTTAACAGATGTTCAGAATGTAACCAACATTTACAACTTGCATTTCCAGTGTCCAGGGAATTAATGTCATCTACATATGCACACACTTCTTTTGCAGAAAACTGTGTATTTTGGAAACTAAGGGGCTTCACAGTGTGTGTGTGTGTGTGTGTGTGTGTGTGTGTGTGTGTGTGTTTATCTGTGTGTGTGTATAACTGCTATCTCCAGTCAGTCATGCTCTGGTTCAATCTTAACAAGTTCTGCATACTGCTGTCAATTCAAAGTGACCACTTTCCTCTGTACTGACCATCAATGAAGTGACCATTTTAGCATCCTTTAATACGGACACGCATATAGCCCAACTGCTAAATGGAGGCATACACAAGATTCGTCATGTGTGGCAGAACAAACAACAACTTTTCTCATGCGGCTAGCTGGAGGTTGCCTGCTTGCTGCTTGAGGGTTTCTCAAACTCAGGTCTTTATTTGTAAAGCGTCTTCTGCTCTGGCGAAGGGGCTGTGCATGTATATGTTCCCATTTTAGCTGAGCACACAGTATACAGTACATATGCATTAAACACACACCAGCACTAGTTTGAATACTAATCTTTGTGTCCCGTATGAACCTCTGGATTGCAGGAGAGGTATAGATATTTGCAATGTTTGCTTATGGCTATGCATGCACACACAGTCTTTCCACCCTCACACACACTTCAACAGGCCTCACACAGGTACGAGCCTCGAGCGCACACACCTGCCGCCTCCCCTAGACCAAACAAACATTGACAATACAGCTTTATCTCTATACACCTATTTGTTTACACACACACACCTCTAAGAAGGACTCTCCCAGCTGTATTGTTAAAGTTCGGGTAGTTGAACCCCGACCTTGTCAACTGTACAGTTAAGTTCAGGCCATACGCACACGTGGTGTGAGTCTGTAGCCTAATGGTACGGACAAATCGATGTGTGTCAACATGCTGCAGATTAGATAAGACAGTATGGCCTGGCTGAAGTGAGGTCTTTCCTACTGTTCTGTATTTAATAATGTCAGTTTATCACCGTTTGAATTCCTCCACTCTCTTGACAGTTGTTTGCTCACTTTTGAGCTCATTTCAATATAATTAAAGGATTTGTTGTAATGCCTCTGGAGCAAAGAGTTACTGTCTGTTACAAAGTGTTTGCAAAGTGTGCATGTTGAAATATTACCATCTGCCAGTAGCAATATGTCTGTCTGTAAAGCTAAACTCCCACAGGAGGAAGGAAGGTTCGAGACATGTTGATGGTAATATTGCAAAACAGATTGACGGACAGACAGAGGTTGATGTCAATTTCCAGGAGCAAATTGCGGTTGTATGCCTCCGCCAACCAGTCAAGTTGCAGGTTACATCCATGTCTGTCCAAAATGTCTTCACTTCATCATTTTGTTAGACATATCTATGAAAATTTCTGTGAAATAGTCATAATTCGCATATGAATTGTTGAGTTATGGCCAAAAACGGGTTTTGTGAGTTCACAGTGACTTTTGACCTTTGACCACCAAAATCTAATCCGTTCATCCTTGCTTCTAATCCTCTTACAAATTAAAAGCTGAATTCATTAGCAATAAAACGGACCCTTGCTTAGTTCAGTACACTTAGTACACTCAGGCATTTAGCAGCTACAGCCTCACTTGGTCTGATATGACCATAGACTGTATATAAGAAGTGGACATAGTCAAGTTCGGCATTTTGGCCGTCGCCATCTTTTTTTTTTTGCAACCAGAAGTGACACCAGAGTTTGGAGCTAAGTAAAATCAAATGCTGAATAAGACATTTTTTCGGTGACCAAAATGTTACAGCTAAGTTTCATGAACTGAAAACACACTGTGAAAGGGTTAAAGTTGCAAGACGACAACACAGACAACTCCCAGACCGGAAAACGCCGTGGTAGCGACCTGTCAATCACAAGGTAGCCACGCCCTAAAGCATACCCTGCTTTATGGTCTATTTGACTCTAAATGGGACCATAATTTACTAAATGAACATCATGCTGTATTGAAGAAGACTTGAAACTAGCGATTGAGACCATAAACTCATGTTTACAATGTTTACTGGTAATAAATCAAGTGAGAAGTAGGATCATTTTCTCATAGACTTCTATACAATCAGACTTCTTTTTGCAACCAGAGGAGTCGCCCCCTGCTGGCTGTTAGAAAGAATGCAAGTTTAAGGCACTTCAGCATTGGCTTCACTTTTCAGACCCGGAGGTTGCCCACTGGATATGACCAGCTTCTGGTGGCCAATGTTAGCTTTAGATAATATTGCGGTGTAACTGACTTTACTGATAAGATAAGATAAGATATTTCTTTATTAGTCCCGCAGTGGGGAAATTTGCAGTGTACAGCAGCAAAGGGGATAGTGCAAAAAACAAGATGCATCAGCTAACACAGTAAAAAAAGAGCTAAACAAAGTGTAACAAAATATGAATATAGAAGGAAGTATAAAAATAGGAGCAGTATACACAATTGACAATAAACAGACTATTAACAAAATTGCACAAGTGGAAAATGATGACTCCTTTGTACTTGGACTACTCTTAAACTAGCATTTACAGTTATCCTAAATCACTTCATTATTTTTACACCATTCCTATTTTTCTCTTACAAATGAAAAGTTAAATTAATTTGCAGTAAAACACACACCCTTGCTCCGTTCAATACATACAGGCATTTAGCAGCTACAGCCTTACTTGAACTGTAGCTTATAATGTTGGCTATTGCTGCAGGCTACAACTGGCATTACTGAGTCAGTTCACTGACTGTATAACTCTTGTGCTACTGCTCTGTCTGTCTGTCTGTCTGTCTGTCTGTCAGTATCTCATGGTGGCCAATTGTCTCTTTTAGATGACTTTAGATCCAAATTGCTGTAGGACAGACATTCCTGAGTTAGATCACTGACTTTTTGACTCGTCTCTACTTGTGCAACAGTTGCATAATATCGTCGCACTTACCCGCCTTGCCCTGTAATTATCACCCTGTTTTCACACAGCTCTTCCAATTTACTGCAGCCTATACGCATCTGATTGCTTGTAAGTAAATACACACAGCAGCTAATGAATGCGCTGTTTTTGTAAGTGAGAATCCAAACTCCCTTGCATTTTATTGCAACAATACAAAGACTGTGCACTGCACTCAGCATCCTCAGAGACCTAACCCTAATCCAACCAGGTGCTTGCTTTCCCATGGATCCCCTTACCTGTCCCATTTCTTTTAGCTCAGCGAATGAAAAAGCACCAGAGAATGGTTTCCCCAAAGGAGCTGCTTTGACCCTGGGTGTAACTTGGAAGAGTCAGTTAAATTGATGAAATAATGTTTTGCATGTGGCCTGTGGTGCTGTGACTATAGTGTGATATAGTATATGATGTATAGTGTAAAATGAGTACAAGCGGGGACACAGTCGCACTGGAAAAACTTGATCTAGGCATGTGTGATTACAAGCCAAGTCTGTTGACATGAGTTTGCCCACATGTGTTTGTTTGAGTGCACGTGTGTGTGTGTGTGTGTACTTTTAAAGTCACACTACTTGTTGATAGATGTCACATTGGCACTTGTGACGACTGCACTGTGTACAAGTGGACATATTTATTATGTGTGTCTGTTTTATGCATGTGAGTAGAGCCTCATGACTGTGTGTATTTGTTGCCAAACACAGTGTGTGAAAGAGTGAGAGAGCAATGCAATGCGGTGAATGCAGAGGCCGTCCAATAGGTCGAGCTCTGTGTGCGTCACGTCCACCAAGCAGCAGGGCATACATAGATAGCTACAGGTGGGATGGAAACTCAGGAGGGAGGGCAACACACACCGACACATACACACACACACATATGTGGAGACACAAACAGAGGGGAGTTGTAGGGGAAAGGTGGGGGTTGTCATGTGCCCTGTGTCCAGGAGTTCAGGTATTTTCCCATGAAGTGGGTTTCAGAGAAGATGTTCAACTATCTGGGAAGCAGTTGTTCACTGTCAGGGTCACTGTGTGTTAAATAAGTTTGAAGCACCTGACAAAATATTTGTTATCTCATGTGAGACAATTTTTTTTTCATTTCATAAAGAAAGATTGAAAAATAAAAGATGCATTCAAACCCCAGTTAGGAGAAACAAACAGGAGTTACCACACTGAACCAATGCAATGTACTGCTGTGGACGGGGCCGGCAGCAAAACTTATTTTAGCCACCTAAAAGAAAGTCTCACTTAAAAAAATCAAAATCAGTTTGATCAGTGTACGCTATATTTATAATATTTTCACCGCTTTACTTTGCTGTGAGACAGCTATACAGTCTATGTTTCCGACGTGGAACTGAAGCCATTATCTATGCTAAAAAAGCCAAAGCAACCAGACTCCATTGAAAAAAAACAGTAATTATAATTTGCAGAACACAGGAGTTGCTGGTGTTCCGCTGCCTCGATTGTTTAGTTTGTTTGTTATTGTGTGACTTTGGTAAGTTCAGATCCTTGTGTTCTGTGAGATGGAATCAAAGGCTTCAGTTCCCCTTCGGAGAGGGCTGTCTGACGGCAATGTCAATACAACCCCACTTCAAAACACCCAAACTATTCCTGTAAGGGGTTAACAAATATTTATTGCTGTGATCGAAGTTAATGCTCCGGGGGTAATAAAAGAGATACAAATGAAAGAGATTCTTCTTTAATTGTGTCCTCTACCTGTCGTGACTTGCATCAAAAGCTGCACCCTTTCACTCTGTCTACACCCACACATTCAGTTCACACATTTAATTCTGTCACAAAGCATTTCTGTGTTGATTAAAGCTCACTGCGTTACAGTAGCTACTTACTTGCCAGTTCAAATTAATTTCTTTAATGCAGATCTAGTCAGATATTTAATAATTCAATTTGTGAAAATGAAGTAATAACTTTATATTTACAGTTTATATCTAAAGCTCAGATACTCAGATACTCAGATACCTGGTTGTCGTTAAACAGACAAAAGACCAGCAGTCACGTCCTGTTTTACCACTATGGTTTCTGCATATCTTACTGAGTCTGTTTAATCTCATCTGTGCAGATGCTTCTAGCATGACAGCTCACTCATCTGCAGAGCATGAGGGACCATGGATTGGTTTAAACATAAACGCCTCATCCTAAAGCCATGCAGAATGTTGTCTGTCCTGCCAAGTGGATACTCTAGAGGGCTGCGTCATTGCTGCTTTTGATACAAATTGATCATTCACAGAGTTGAGACTTTGGAGGAGTCTTCATAACTTTTATATCAAATCAGGGGACGATTATTGTTATTGATTATTGTTTGGATGCAGTTTGACGATAGATGAACTTCAGATGATCAAGTCGTAGCAACACTGTACAGATGCTATTAAAGCAATGCTTGCTTGTTTATTTATTCATATTTATCCATTGTACTTTAGTGGTTTTAGTCATCAGTGGAGCCTTGTGTGTCACGATGGATACTTTTCTACAGCAAAAGAAATCTACCAATGGATACAAATACATTAATCTGAACTTGAACCTGAAAGTTAGTATTACTGTGATACATGTATTAAAGTTATGGGGAAACATATTTAATGCATACAGTACACAGTATTATACTGTATTGTTGAGTATATACAACACCTTCATGGGCGTTAGGCGGCCTTGGTTGTAACACCGGATTCATATTTGAGCTGGTATTTCCGCATTGTTTTGTGTTTCTGCTTGAGTCTTTTTTTGTCCTACCTTAGGACGTGTATAGATACTAAAAGGTACTCATCGTAAAGAAGGGAGTGGCCATTTTAAGTCATTGTGTAAAACCAGGTCCATTACTCATTTTAATCATATAAAGGAAAGTAGCATCACGCTATTACAGCATCCTGGGAGACTGATGGTGTGCCTGCTGTCAAAGCTTGAGAGATATTTCCACCCTGCTTCATTGTTTAAGACAGATATTTGCATATTTAGTTGAAGGCTGGAATACCACTCTTATTTTTGCATTGTCAAATGTACATAAGACGTCACATCAAGTTATTTCCAGCAATAAACCGCAGCAGACGGCGGAGCTCTGCAGCCTCAAAGCATGCTGTGTTTTTAGTAAAGGACACTTTTTTCTTGACTGGAAAACTTGATTTCTCACTGTCAGCATGTTGCTCTCCTTCAACCAATGAAAAGGTGAGAAAATTCAAGTTCATGCCAGTGTTTACCGTGTGAACTGGGGTGATTGTATCAAAGTTCATTTTTGTTGACCATGTGGCTCAGAGTGACAGAACATTGAACCTGGCTGTTATCAGGGTGGACTGACCTCGCTGGCATCGAGACATCTCACCCAGACTGGTGATGTCACTGTGTTTTTGTCGTCTGTCTGCGTTTGCATCTCCTCGTGTAGGCCTCAGGTGTTAGTTGTGTTAGAACGACTTGCATAAAGCAGCGCTAGGTGCATTCACACATTGCTTGGCTCAAACTGCTTTCTACTTCAGTTCCCAGAAATCATATGATTTCATGCTAATAAATTGAATTTGTCTCTTGGAGCCGCTTAGAAGTGGGAAATGAGAGGAATACAAAGGCTCTTAAGAGCTGGGAAAGAGGCGTTTTTCACTGTTGGAGCCCCACGTATTCATACATAAAATGTTGCAGCTTTAAATGCAAATTGTCCAGGCAACATAAAAGTTCAGAGTCTGTCAAGAAAGGTAAAAAACTACAGCAGGGAGCTGTGATCGGAGAGTCCATATCTTTTCAAGTATGTTCTCTGCACAGTCAGCACAACATAAAGTTGGTAGGAGAAGAAAGGATCGAGATGTCATAAAAGACTATAGAGGAATCATGAAAACCTCACACTGAGAGATCTCTTTTTAATATCAACAGTGCTGTGTGTCTGCAGACGGTATCTTGATGAGATGATGCGGATATCAGAGAAGCTCCAGGGATTTCCAGGCACCTCTGAGGGGAAACAATGAGAACAGGAGATTTGTGAGAAAGAAAAAGAAGACAATGTTGACATGCACAAAAGAAACTCAAAAGAAAACACACAAAAATGTGCTGCAGCTGGCTTCGTGATAGTAGGAGGTTTGTCAAGTATTAAATACTCTTATCAACATGGCAGTGGGCAAATATGCTTGATTTATCCAAGTGTATATGGACAAATATTGTCCAGAAACCCTCACAGGTACTGCATTTAGCATAAAA